>JBCAUA010284344.1:0-19747 GCA_038406235.1 Peronia verruculata | reverse complement strand
CCAACATTTTTGTGGCCCTCGGGATCCACTATTTATCATATTTTGGCCTCATTCTTGTCTTGAGTTTGAGACCCCTGCTGTACTGTGATTTTTTCTACACTAACATCTTCCCTCGGATGTTATTTCCTGCTTTAATGGTTCACATTCAACTAAGCAAAAACCTGGAAATCCCCACTGAAATGTTTGTACCCCCTCTGCTAAAAAAGAGATTTGTGGAGTCCACTTTCAAAACCGGCTAAGTCACTTTTTTTTTTGGTCAAGATTGAATTATACCTCGAGGCTCTTTGTTGGAGTGGTTTTGTGTCCCATGAAAATATCCCGGCGATCAAAGCCTTCGAAGTCATTAAAATTAACAATTAAAAGGAAACACTTCTATAAAGCCATAGAAACCAGGTTACTAAAGTCCATTTTTCTCGAAACAAACCTTAGATGACTTAGCACAGTTTTGTATGTGGACTCGTCATTTCACTGATGTTTGTCACCGCTCAACCACGAGATCTGAGAACAGTTGTCACGTGTCCCGTGTATTTTTATATGTTTTTCTCTGTCAATTGTAGTCAATACTTTGGAGTGTTTGTACCCCCTACTAAAATTAGAAAGGGATTTCCAGCCGTTTGCTTAGTCGGAACAAATCTGTTATTGTGGCTGTGCTTAACAACCCTGGACTCACAGGAGACACAGTTCACTGTTAGTCAAATTTGTCTGTCTACCTGTCTATCTAGCTACTTACCTATTTACCTGCTTACTTACCTACCTACCGGCCGACTGGCTGACCGACCTTCCTATAGGTCTATCTACCTGCCTACTGACCTACCTATCTACCTGCCTACCTACCCGTCTACTACCTACCTACCTACCTACCTACCTACCTACCTACCTACCTACCTACCTACTTACCTACCTACCTACCTATCTAGCTACTGACTTGCCTAAGATAATTGTCAAAAGGCTAGAGACAATGTTGGGCGTGATTTACCTATGCATAGTTGTCGAAAGATTAACACAAAGCAATAATTAACATTATGTTAAAAAAAAGAAAGATTTGATGATGACAGGGTAAAGAAAAGGAAGAAGGGATTTGGGGTGTGTGTGGGGGAAGGGGAACGAAAATGTACTGGACGAATCTGGACTGCTGATGGTTGAGGGAGGGTGGGGTAGAGGGATTAGCCAGGGACATAGATGCGGCCGCTCACTATCACTAACGACCCTGTTAAAGTCCTGATCTAACTGCTGATTGGCCAGCCGGGATCGATGATGTCATTTCCGGTTCGTGCGTCGGCCACAGAGCCCGCGTTATTATAGGTGATGTGGTGTCCAGCGCTTGCTGATCTAACGTATGGAAAAATGGCACAGATAGACAGATAAACAGGCAGACAGACAGATAGAGAGACACACAAACTGACAGAAGAACAAACAGACAAACAGGTAGATAGGTAATTTATCATGCTATGATATAAGACTGACGCCGTTATGTTTGTATAATATTTGACTGAATGCCAGTTAGGTATCAACCTTATTCTGAAATTTGCCGTAGATATTACCAATTTGACTGATACAGGTTCAAACTAATCTTACCAATGACGTAAGGTAATTATATTCAATATAAAATAATCCTGTTATTATGTAACAAGTTGTTCGACTTATTGAACTTACCACATGACAGTTTTATTCTTACATATGTGACCGCGTGCTTGAAAAACGTGTACATTATATAAGCTTTTTTCTTTTCTTTTTTTCTTTTAAATGAAAGATCATTTTCCTTGAAACCTGTAAAAGCCTATCTGAATATGCTCCAAACAGGAGCTTGGGAAAAAATCTCTGAGTCAATAATATCTAAAAATTAAAAAAAATAAAAAAGACTGCTTGTATAATCTTATGCTTTCTGGAAATCGTAAGCCTGAAATATTGGGGGGCGGGGGCCGAGGGGGTGGGGGGGGATTGGGCTTGGCCTGGTCCAGCACTACCTTGCAGTTGTCATCCTGATGTCTCAAGACAGAAACAAGGGTTGCTGATGATGATGATGATGATGATGATGATGATGATGATGATGATGATGATGATGATGATGATGATGGTGATGATGATGATGATGGTGATGATGATGATGATGATGATGATACCTGCATTGATACGACAAATGAGAAGATAAACGTCTTTAAAAAATTATACAGTTTCGCTCAAATAGACATCTTGAGGTTGTTCTTCTTGCAACGTGTAAGAAATTTGGGATACGTTATTTCTGCTAGATGACAGAAGACTTTCTTTTCTCCTGTTTGCTTTTATTTAATCTTGTTCTTGTTAAGAAATGCAAACGCATGAAAGAAGGAAAAGACGAGAGAATGTCTATTAAAAAAAAAAAAAAAACCTCACTTGTAAGCCCGTCCCAATGTGCACGTCTTTTATAAATACACAGCGGTGTCTTTCATGTCCCCGCAACGCTCATCGAACGAGCCGACAGGGCGAGGGCAAAGTCAAGACGACAAGACTTAGGAACTTCCACAAATCCTCTTTATTCTGGAAATTTGGATGTTCTAGAAAATCGCACGTTAGTTTTGTCACCTACGCGTTTTTAAGAACGAAAATTGATGCAATATACATATATATATATTTTCGTTTTGTGAAAGTGTGTATTGGGTATCGGGTTGTTTTAAAGGCACACCAGACCCAGCACGGCTTCACTGCACCAGGCGCTGTAACAATGACAATGGAGATCCGGTTATCAAAGAATGTAACATGCAAACAATACTTTACATCCGGGCCCAGTAAACAAAAACCTGGAAATCCCAGCTGGAGTATTTGTACTCGCTGTTAAAAATAGAACACTCACTGATGTTTGTTATCACTCCACCACGAAATCTGAGAACAATTATTGTTACCTGTGCCGTGCATCTTTTATGTTTGCCTACGTCAGTGGCAGTGAACAGTTTGAAGTGGTTGTGCCCCCCCCCCCCCCCCCACTAAGATTAAACAGTAATTTCCAGCTGTTCGCATGGTGAGAGTAATCTATTGAGAGCTTTCAGAACATACATGTGTAAACATGAGATATGGTGCCTCATGTTTACAACATTTTAAACGTGCGCTTCAAATGTGTTCTACTTTTTCTTGTCGTGTAAAGTTATAAGTGAAGAGGTAAGGCAGTTATTCAATAATGATGAACAAGGCTTTTTGTCAAAGAATGCTAGAGGGGCCAGCTGATAGCAGCTTGAGCCAATGTAGATCCCAGAATTCCTGGCTGATTCCAACTGTCGTAATCAACGTCGTGGCCTCTAACCCATCAGTTTCCTCAGAAAACATGGCGGACGGGGCAGAATACACGCCGCACTCGGCCCAGGGGTGGGGCTAGCGGGGAGGAGAGAGATGAAGAGTTCTATGCAGTCAAACATTTGCTCTGCTGGGAATCGCCTCTGATTTCACTGATTAAATCCTTTTCGTTTTGAAGAATTCAGAGTTTCCACTGAGCCTCAAAGCCAGAAAGCCAGCCGCCATTATAGGAGTTTCATTCGCTGCCTGATCTCTAGCTCACACTGTTCTCTTTGATAAGGAACTTTTCAATGTGAGTTTTTTTTTAAATATTTTTTTTCCTCCCAAAAGGACTTTACTGAATGAAAATAAAGTTGATACCATATGGTTTTTGAAGCATTCCCCCCCCCCCCCTTGAGATAAAAAAAAAAAAGAAAAGCTTTTCTGTCTGTCTTTTTGTTTTTTTTAATGAATGCCAAGATAATATTAAAGATGATAACAGACAGATTTCGGCTTTAAGAAAAAGAATACAGACAGATCTGTTATTTGCAACCGCATGAAGCTAAAGGTCAGAACAAGAGAGTCATGATGATCTCTACACATGATCTTTGATCACGACTGTAGCAGACAGGGAAAATTGAAGTCACTTGTAACAGCATGAACTTTGATTTTCAGTTCGTTTGGGTTACAGAGTATTAAGTTTGTAATATCAGATCTGGGGTCTGTCTCCCGACTTGTTGACATAGATCATTTGTCAATTTCTACATTTTTTCTTTATCTTTACATAAAGCCCATCTAAAGAAAAGG
The DNA here is from genome assembly GCA_038406235.1 of Peronia verruculata. Classification (NCBI taxonomy): domain Eukaryota; kingdom Metazoa; phylum Mollusca; class Gastropoda; order Systellommatophora; family Onchidiidae; genus Peronia; species Peronia verruculata. Next base: position 15,700 of record JBCAUA010284344.1, on the reverse strand, counting down.
ATGGGACTGCACCATTTTCTCCTCAGCCGGTTATTACTATTCATTTAACTCACTATAACCTCTGCTATTTAACCTCGTTTGTCTCGCAGCTAATCAGAACGAGTCTAAGGCCGGAGCCACAGAGTACCTGTGTCTGTGTCCAACTCTCGCACTGCAGCCACATAATGTTATAGGCCATATTCATTTCATTGCCGCGGGCTTCAGTGCGTCTGGGTCTGACCACGTGGCCAGCTAGTGTGTCAGCTTGCTTTCTTTGTTATACCGGCCTCCACTATTTTCCGTCTTGCAAGGTCGCATCATGACTGCATGAGACTGCAGTGCGAGAGTTAGACAGATATGCCCTGTGGCCCCAGCCTTACGGGGTTTGAATCGACTAGTTCTATCTGATGGAGGTGGTCTGACATCGATTCTTTAGTTAAAAGAACATTCATCTCTGAATGAGAAACATATCGCCATTATGGACAGAATATAAGCTAACTCAACGTTTTTTTTTTTTTTTTGTTGCTTTTTTCACTTTACCTTGAAAATATAAAAATTAAGGTTTTACGTGATAGTCAATATTCAACTTCGGTGGAAAATCGACTTACGATTTATTTTGACTATTTGTGAGAGAGATATAGAATGAGCAATAGTTGAAATGACTTTGTCTTAGATAAGATGTTGCTGCTACTGAAAATTAAATGAAATTCTCCAGGTCTTTAAACTGTTCAGGAGTCTGTTTGTACCAGTAAGGAAATTCGCTTGTGAGCCGGTGGATCTAAGATCATGATCTTTGGGTTAACGTTTACTCTCCAAACAGCTGACACCTTCTCCCGCTACACAGTCCCTTCCTCCGTCTATCTTACCACAAACAGACATGAAAACAAATCATGCACTTATTTCAAGCAGACCATTCATCTTTACATCAACTTCTATTGTCTTGGACAATGGGTTACTTACAATGCATTTTCGTCGCCAAATCCAATTTTAATTTAGTCGTTTTTTTCACCTCTGTTTTCAGATGCGAATTGGCATTCACACAGGCAGGGTCCTGGCAGGAGTAGTAGGTCGGAAGATGCCCAGGTATTGCCTGTTTGGCAACAACGTCACCATCGCCAACAAGTTTGAGTCTGGCAGCGAGCCTTTGAGGATTCACATCAGCCCGACTACTTATGAGTGAGTAATCTGTCATATTGTAGCCTGTCTAACTTTCGCAATTTCAAGGTGTGATCTGGTCAATGATTCCATTCGCTCATTATACTTTATAGTATCTTCCTGCCAAGCCGCTCACAGGGCAGTAACCTGATGTTCATCATGCTGAGGACAAACCGATATATCTTCAACATGACAACAATTTTATGTCATCGTGGAAACGTTAACACTTTGGCAATTTCAATTCACAATGTAGTAAAGAAGAAATCAGGAAAGGGTAGAAGGAGTAAATGTCAATAAATTCATGCAGAGTTCATTGAAAATAATGATCGACTCTTCAGTTTCCGGTGGTAAATCCCCAGCTTACAAGAAATGGCATAGCAGTGAAGTTGTAGGGTACTGTGGTTCTATTTCATTATGTGGACGACAAAATATTTGATGGCCACGACTCCACTGTGGTGCAAGCTTGTGGATGATGCTTCTCCACATGACCCTTGTAAGCTGGGGATTTACCACCGGAAACTGAAGAGTCAATCATTATTTTCAATGAAATCTGCATGAATTTATTGACATTTACTCCTTCTATCCTTTCCTGATTTCTCCTTCTACGGCTTTTTACTGTTAGTAAAAAAACAAAAAACAAAAAAAACTTATGTACCAAACAGTGTGGATATGGTGGCAATAACATCCGTATAATAAGATAATAATCACTGATATCATACTTTAAGACAACCACCAATAAATAAATAAAAGAAAAAATATACTTTTCTAATACGAATATTGTTTATAAAACTTATTTTTCATGATAAATAAATACTATAATTAAAAAAAAAAAAAAGGAAAATAGCTCAAATCCTTTTTCTGCCAAACAAATGCCCGTCAAATCATAGTCATCTCGCTATTTTTGTTTCCTTGCAAAACTATGGAAGTTTGTCCAACTGAATTTTTTTTTTTAGAAAACTGGTCCTGTGCCTGCCGAGTTTTACAAAACATAGACAACTCTTAACGTTTTGTCACCTGTAAACACATCACAATTTTTTTTTCTAAGCATTTTGTAAAATCCAGTCTTGTAATGCACACAACAATGTAAACACATGTACTATCTTGGAAACTTTGAAAATGGCGCGCATTTCGTTTCGTGGCCTAATCCTTCACGTATTTTCGTTGCCCTCCCCCAGACTCATCAAACTGACCCCTGGCTTCAGTTTTACCCCGAGAACGCGGGACAACCTTCCAGCGGGTTTTCCCGAAGAGATCAAGGGAATTCCCTTCTTCCTGGAGGACTATGAGTTCCCGGATGTCAAAGGGAGCGGACCGGAAGTGGATCACGTGGCCTTGGCAGTAGACTATTACAATGTGAAGGACAGCATCGTTAGCTAATGACACGGAGGTGATATAATTATGTTTGGTAAGGGAGAAAAACTCTGAACACTGTCATTTTCTTTGTGGGTGAATGAACGAGAGAGAGAAATGACGTCATTCTTTTCAAGATTTTGAGGTGCAGAAGGTGTTATAGATATTTTGCTCACTTGATGTTGGAATTAACATTAGATAGACATAAAATATGCGCAATTACCTTATAAACACAGACGGTTAGAATAGAGAAGAGACGATTTCAATATTGTTCGTGAAATATACAGGACAGATATTTAAGATTGCATCTCAGATGAAATCCTGTTTGTTTAAGAAATCGCTCAGATCTCCATCAGACTGGAATATTTCCAGCAATAACTTATGAAGAAACATCTGGAACGGATGGCAAAAATAAAGTTTGGTTATTCAAGGCCATATGCAAGTTTTCATTTCAACTTGTTTATTTATTTATTCTTTCAATCCATTACCAAAGAGTAACACGATTTATTTATTTGTTTATTTAATTTTTTAGAAGCACTGAAGTCAAATGCATAAACATCTGAGACAGATCTGGTCGTACGATTCTCTCCAGTCTTATACAATGTACATATCATTACTAAAAATAATTAATTTGTTATGGAAACCGTCAAAACTCGAGTTAACAAAAGCATGTGCTACTTGACAAAAAATCATTTTTCACATCTTCATTTATTATTATCATTATTACTTGTTATTATTATTATTATTTTGTGATTACTGCAAGCATAGTAAGGCAAACCGAATATCGAGGTTACTGTAGGAACGATAACTATACACGCTTTTGTTTACCTTAGATTTCTTTAAGTTTGCGGCCATAATTGTTGTTATTATTATTTTCAATTGTGTGGATGGCTTTATTTCTTATTGCTGGCGATATATTAACTTACACGAGAACGTGTTCTCATATCATTGAAATGATCACTTTGTTTTATAAGTACATACATGTATAATTTGTATGTCTTACTTAAAACAGTAAGATAAAACCGTTCTCTAGGTGTATGACGTTACCAGTGTAAATGAGAATCGGCGGAATACGAACTGAATGTCCTCATTACTGTTTTAGAAGTAAATTATGCCTTAATTGTACTTGTTTCTTCGCTGGCTTTGGGAACAGGACACACTCTGACAACTCTTGCATGTTGAAAAGCTCAGTAAGAGCCTAAGTTTACAGAAGAGTTCTTGTCTTTCTACAGTTTTAACTCACGCCTAAAACTACTGTTTTATACTGTCTCAGAAATTTATACCAATGAACAAGCATAAACACAGGATGCATTATGAAATTGCATAAAAACATTTTTTTTAATTGTTAAAAACAAACAAATAGATGTAATATAGAGACCTTAATATTTTGACGAAGCAAAAGCTGAGATCTCTGAAAATGGATTTAAGTTCACCTTTAACCTCTGTGACATTATAAAAACTTGGAACCTTAGGACTCAAACTATCTTTGTTGAGTGCAATTTTAACGAATCAGGACGTTTTCTGAGGCATGGAATATCAATGCATATAGCCGTGATGATATGTCATAATGAAATCATGGAGTATTTTTGAGGTGTATATGACTGTTGACAAGTTCAAGAATTGTTAAAGATCTAAATTGCAACGTCTTGACATACTGGAGTTATTGTTCATTGTTTATATTTGCCTGTACATATGAGACCGCAGTTCTTACGCACACATGATATATAATGACATGCATATTTATTTATACATGTATACAACTTGTTTTTTTGTTTTTTTTCCATGTTTTGTTGGTCGTGATGTTATATCACGAAATGCTCGAGCGAATTCAAAAAGAGGACACGATCTTCCCAGTAGATATGTGATTGTTTCATTGATCAAAAGCTTTGGATGATGTCCATTGCCTGTTCTAAACTCTTTGTGAATGGAAATATTCATCAAATAACTATGTTTCATGTAGCAGTGATTTTGTTTGCAAACATGGGTCAATTGCCAAAACTGTAGCGTGCAATGGTCGATTGGACTCCATGCGACAGCATTGGTCACACTTTTTTTCTTCAGTTTTGATGAAGCTTTTTTTTTTTTTTTAAACTCTAAAACTCTTGAAATGACTCGAAAATGATCTTAAATAATGCTAAATCTTACTACTTTTTGCTAAACTGTCCCTCGCTCAGAAAATTTCGTGACAGCCAAATCATATTTGAAGTCCAAACGTTAAAACAATTTATTAACTGTAAAGACACAAGGAATCTTTAGTTGCTACATGTATTTGATCAAGTGTTCATTTTTCAGAACATGGCTATCTATATGGCCATTGACTGTTTCAGAATTTCTTAAAACGAAATTTTTCATTTTCCGTGAAAGAATTAATAGGTCATGACCTGACTGGCGGTTCTAAATTGTCATTATAGTATGTCTGTATATTACATTGAGAACATAATACTACTTATTTATTTAGTCTCCATTATTTCACTACATAATGTAATGTGAAATTTTGAGATGTGGACTTGTACACACCTGTACGATACTAATGAAAGAGAGCAGCTCTGTGATGGAATCTTGTACACAATATTTCTGTACAAAATGCACACTATTTTTTGCACACTGTTATATATTCTTTTGTTGCCTATCAGTGTGTTATATTATACTGTTGCACTTTTTCCTGATTGTGTTTATTGTAGTTAATACGTTTTCCATGTATGCACTGGCTATATTGGTGTAAATAACTATTCGCGAATGGGTCAACAAAACGGGCACCATTTGGAAAGCTTGCATAGTTGTTAACGCCGAACTAGATACATTGACATCAATTAGTTTCGTAAATGGTTTAAACAACATCGTGCCGTTCTCGAACTGTGCATATCTTGCTACGCTTTCCATAAGGCTTGTTTGACATAAATTGCTGTTTGGCGCAAATGCAAATGGTGACTGGGTTCCAAATGTTAGGCAACGTTTTTATATTTCGCTGTACCGCGAACCAGCAGTGTGTATAATAAATAGTAGTTTCTGCTTTGCCTGCGTTCTGAGCATTGTCTCGCATCATAAAACTTACACCTAAGGTCAGCCTTTTCACGGAATTAAATTGGACACGATAGAGATACAGAAATGTATTATCAAACGTTTGATCAATGGCAGTAAGAAAATATGTCTGATGATGTTACATATTTTTGGAAACCAGAACTGTATTCTCTTTCCATTTAAAGGTCGGAAAAGCACAATATTGCATCATCAAAGACAAGAGCAGTAGTAGCAAGAAGGCTGTACGGTTACGGGTTTGGTAAGCTTTTCAACCTCCTGTCGTGGTGGTTATTTCAACTGCTCCTCGACTGTAGTAAAAAATAATAAAACACTAACTTGTGTTTTGAGCAAAAGAAGGTTGTAGACTGGAAGAGATGTATGACTAAATTATCAGGAGATACGGTTACTTTTGTGCTGTTGAACTGGTAAAATAAACTGTCTCAAAACGAACAAGAAGTGATCGATAATCAATGATGACGATGAAAACGATGACCTGATTATGCTCGTTGAATGACATCGAAACAGGGACAATAATGAAGCAATTAGTTGTGGATGTATCTAGAAGAGGTCGTCCACAGAAGTCGAGACCGAGAGGACTGGAGGGCTGTTGTGGCATCCATTGGAGAAGCAACCATCGAACACGATGTTGCCGACGAGCTGAACTGTATCTAGAAGAACAGTGAAAGTGAGGACAGCAAAAATAACAGTGTATTACAGGACATTTTTCTAATCAATAAGAGTCTCTCCCACCAACTCTTCGGCTATTTGAAAGCAAGGAGGAGTATCTTGTACATCAATATAAATATTTCTCGTTGCACGGAGCTTCAAGTATTTATCAACAGAAGAAATCTGTCTTGCTGTCCGTTCGATAGCGAGAAAACAAAGCGGCAACTGTAAACACAAGGGTTCCTTGTGGACAAAGCAGTATAGTGTTTGTTACTTGGGCGAGTGACAGCTGTCGACACGAGTTGAACACCTCCCGTTTTCCCATCACAACATGGCGGCAGGACAGCGGAGTGTGTTCAGTATCGTTTCTGTTTACCTTGACAACCAACAGGGGAGGCTACGCTGTATTACAGCTGTTAGTGTGCAAAAGTTGTCGTTCGTTATACCTAATTACATGCTAATTACCATCTTCGCTCGGGTAATTATCTAAGCGTTAAAACAAACACTAAGTTGATTTGTGTCACACCTTAGTGGTATTTGTGTTGCTTACTCGTTGGATTTACAGTACGTTACCATACCAACGGAGTCATTTTACCAAAGGGCAAGTAGGTCAAGGAACGAGGAGAATAATACTCACCCAAAACTCAACGGAGCTGATACTCAGGGCGTTCACCAACACTGTTAGCCCACAATGAGTTCTCATTCTTGATATCTCCATCGATCTGAAACTGGTAAATGCTGGGCAGGGAAATAAATAACTAAATAAATGTTCTAATTGTTTTCTCGTATGCATGAACTAACACAGGGACATTTGATGCTGAATTGGAGACCATGACCCAGGCCAAAGAGACGCCCTGCTTAGCAAAGGTCATGGACATCGGCTTCTAAGAACATGACACAAATGATTTTGTACACAGCACCATAAAACAGCATGCAAGATCTAATGAAGAGCTTGTAATTACCTCAAAAGGAAGAATTATCAGTAGTGGGCCATGTTTTAAGCTCTGATGGCCTAGTTAAGACAGTACTCCAGTGCACAAATACGGCCTGATTACGTTATTCTACCGCCTTTCTCATGTGTACAGTTAAAGGAACTAATGATAAAGACGACCAAGACATGGATGGACAACATCAAAAAGTGGACTGAAACCAAATTATCACAACCCAAACCCAGCTAAGAGACCGACCTAGATGTAGGGCGTTGTCAAACGAGCGTCTTCATTAGTGCACCGAATATCTGCAGATTTACAGGAGCCATGAGTAATGGGTTATAATAGTAAGAGTTTCATTCAAAACACCATCGACGGAAAGAGACGCATAGGCAGACAAAGTGAAAGCTGAGTAGAAACTTTGAGGAATGGACTCGTAAGGCCTAAGCAGACATCATGCAGGTCTTAGCACCAAACAGAAACGAAAGGAGAGTGGGCTGGCTGGCTCTCCTACGACTGTGTGCGGGGTTGAGGAACCAAGACCAATAGTATATAAAATACGAGGACAAATTCCGTGAAGCAACCATAGCAAAAATGATATTAAGACTGGTATAGTTTGAAGTGAAACTCTTCAGGGTCTGAACTTCCTGGCAAGGGGTCAGGTAATGATACTCGACATGCGGAAAATATAGGTATTGTAGATATGTAAAAATAGAGAAAACGAGACAGATGAGGTAAAACCACAGCTACAGGAAGTAAAATAGAGAGCTGGAGATTTGGTCTTGCAATCTTTCTCTGAACACATAGTGAGCAAAAGACAGGTTTCAGAAATGAAATCTAGAGATGTAGTAGACTGTAGTTTTGTTTTATAATGTGGAATGTTTATATTATTATTTGAATAGGCTAAGAATGAAGGTCTGATGAGTACAGAGGTTTGTGGCAGGACTTTAGTGTTGGTCACTCTGAAATTAAAGGCGGGGTTTTCTGTACTTTTCTGGTCTGTTCTTTTAACCAACAGCAAGCTGTCTTTGTTTGTTATGCGGAACTATGAGACTCTGACGGAAGGCCGTGATGATGTAAACGAACAAAGAATTTTCAGTGACATTCTCATGTGCTCGGTAATTTTTACTGATAATGACAATCTGTACTTTCGACCAATGGTCATTCTTGACCACAAATAGGACTTGTGATGTTGTTGCTTGTTGTATACGATCATTCTTTAATGTTACATAGCCTAGTTTATTGCTAGGCCATTGGTAAGTGGACACCAGGTGCACAAACGTTCTGACATGGGACAAAGTTTGTGTTAGTTTTCCCCAGCCTATGGATATTCCAGCCTAGTCGGTACAGCAGCTTTAACTTTGACAACAAACAGAGAGAGAGACAGTCAGGTGGTCTCCGGTCCAAACCTCAACTTTTTGTTATTTTGTTTGTTTGTTTGTATTGTATTTATTTGCATTTGTTATCACTGTCTACTGAATACTGCAAAATCTCACTACTGAGAGCCAAGACACCGTTTTAATATTTCTGTCACCTAGTAGTGCTGATTGAGGTAACAGGTATATTACGAGGATGAAGTCGAGGGTTTCAAGAGGGTCTTGACTTGGGACATACAACAGATGGCGAAATCCACACCTGTCTGTGTACGCTATGTTCTCACTTACACAGCCGAATACACCTGTATATTCTTACCTGCTGGCAAACAGAATACAAATCAACGTAACTACAATATTATGCGCATCATGATCGCCACAACGGGTAAGGTCTGAGATCTGAACAACAAAAGAAAAAAAAAACAACTAAATAAACATTATTTGTTTTCATAAAAGACACTTTCTTTCATAATTGATGAGAAATTCTTAATGAGTCTGTTAAGTGATACAGTTTCAACCTCTTCGCTGTTTTACACAGCTGTCCTTTAGCTAGATTCAAAGTCAAGATTTAATAGGGCCTTTCAATCTCTATTAAAGTTTACAAGAGATTATCTGAGCTAGATCCAAAATGTCCGAAAACTGATCTTTCAGCTGCTTAGTCTCCCACAATGGTTTGGTTTGAATGATAATGCACAATCGACTAATTACGTGTCTTAAATAATGGATATATCAGCCAAATGCTTTCATATTGTTAGATGTTTCTCATTTTGCACGATGAAAAGGAACGTGGCACTGAATAGCCATGAATTTGGTGTGAGATGGGGTTATGGAGTGATTATTTCTTGAGCATTGTTTCATTGGCTTCCCTCCCTTTTTTTGTACACAAGTGTCATTAAAACACGCATTTTCTTAAAAGTCATTCTTTAACGTAGGTGCAGCTATGGTGTGTTTCAAGCTTTACACTTCTTATGGCGTCACACTGGCCGCCATTTTGTCAAATGCTACTACGGTTCGTCCCGTAGCAAAAACTCATCTTTTTCTTTTTTTCCTCACCATTGTATATTTACTCATTAATTATTTTTGCACCCCTTGTTACTCAGTCTTTTTGCTTACTTCAACACCAAAGTTAAATTTATCTTGATGTTTATTATTGTTTATAATGCCAGGGGCAAATCGTCCCCTTGGTTATGTACATACATAATGTTTTGTCTTGAAGAAATGGTATCAGGTCAGTTCTCTAATGGACTCATTTTCAATGCCCTTGTGGTCACGTGGTGGGAGAGAATACCTCATTTATTCTATTTTGAGAGTGGTCACGTGATAGAGGTATAATACTTTTGTTTTGATTCGTTTTTGTTTTGTTTTTGTTTGTTTGTTTGTTTGTTTGTTTTTTATTTACAATGTGAAACTCTCACTCTTGTGAACGATTCTTACGGTATGGGGGTCATTACGGAGCAAACTGATTATTGTGAAAACAACCATAGCCGGAGCAAACAAAAACACATGCATTAACTTTCTGTGCATTGTAACGCTTTGAGCCCTCCCAATTGTACACGTGGTGGCAAATAAAAATTTCTGTAGCGCTTAACAATTGACGACATAATGGGGAGTAAGACTCCATTGCATTATAATGTGTTAAAAATCAGATTACATCTACTTCTAAAGTTCTAAAATACAGTATCAAACATAGCCTTAAATAACCCTGGGGCTAAAGCAGGAGGGTCTTAATAGGTTTGAGAGATCAGGGCTCAAAGGGTTAATTGAAATTTTGCACCAAAGTTGACAGTCCAATTTCGGCTATCACGTGATCAACCCACTGGCCATGTGACAATTCAGAATGAGTCCATTATCTGGTGTACTTATTGAAATTATTTGCGATCCAAGCACTAAATTTGTGTTTTTTTGTTTGTTTTTTTTACTGTTGCCTTCTAAGCGACAGATACACGGTTTGATTGTTTGTTGTTCTTTGACGCACATGGAGTGAATGTATGTTATCGGCGTCAAGACTGTATATCTGCTCATCAAGATAATATGATACTAGGCTTATCCAGCTAGTGTCATTCAAACATTTATTTGTATTATTTATTTATGTATTTATTATTATTATTATTATTATCATTTGCTTTACTTGTTCAGTTGTTGCCTTTTCATTTCGTCATTTCATGCCATGAATGATGTACCATGAAAAGCTGGACAGGTATATGAAGAAAACTGGTAGATCATGTTTTAAAAAAAAACGCGTTGTTGCCATTTTTCAAAGTAGCCTAACTTCCAACTGCTAGCGTCCTGGATATAATTATTATTAAATTGTGTTTTCACATGACTGTAAGTTTGACTACACTTTTTGCGTGCGTGTGTGTGTTGTGTCTTCTGAGTGTGTGTGTGTGCATGTGTTTATTTGTTTGTTTGTTTGCTTGTTTTTTCCATGAAGTGTTTCCCAGCTTGTTTTCCACCAGCAAAACAAACGGAGGAGTACTGATTTTCATGGAATGATTCCCATGTGGTTGAATTGAAGAAGACCCGATATTTTACGACATTGGTCACACTCTTATATCAGTTAGCACTTGATCACATGATTTTCCGATCAAGTGAAGATTCAGAGCTAGGCCTATTGACTTCCATTTGCCTCACTTTTGAGTAACTAAGCAATATGACAAAGAAAAAGCAAATAAAAGGACGAAGTATTAGGTGGTGGCCACAGTGCATTTGTGTCTGTGTCTAACTCTCGCACTGCTGACGCATGTAGTCATGTTTGCGAGCTCGCAAGACGCAAAAAGTCACAGGCGGGTATAACAGAAAACGCCAGCTGACACTCCAGCTGGCTACGTGGTCAGACCCAGACGCACTGCAGCCCGCAGCACTGAAATGAGTTTGGCCTATGACTATATGCGGCTGCAGTGCGAGAGTTAGACACAGACACGGATGGACTATGGCCAATGTCTTACAGGGCTATAGGTCAAAAACGAAAATGACAACATGGCCGTCTTGTCATAATATTATCATCGCATTTTCTTAATGTTTATTTTTCTTGTAGTTCTTTTAATGATGATATAATTATAATCATTTTATGATGATTATAATCATGATTATTTTGGATTGTCATTATATGATGATTTATTGTATGATTATTTTGAGTTGTTATTTTTATGATGATATAATCATGATTATTTTTTGCTGTTGTTATTTAAATGATGGCACAATTATGTGTCATATGTTATTGTGCACTTAAGTTATTAGAAATAGAATTCAGAGAAAAATAGACTTGGAAAAATGTTCTATCGATGCAATTTTTATGTTGTTTGTTCATGCTGTCTATGTGTGAAAATAACTGTGGTATGTTATGATGTTTTTCATTTTGCTTTTTTCTTCCGCACAATGGAACCTGTTCATTGTGTTTTCATGATGACCATGTTATTACGATGGCAATTATTGCCAGTGACATTTGACATTTACTGTGATTTTGTGATGTGGATATCGTTATTATAACATTACCATGAGTTGTACAATTATTGTGTTATCATTCTTAATATTATTGATCCTATTGGCATACAATCAATACCCATGACGAACATTTTGTTTTGTTCGTTTGTTGGTTTGTTTGTTTGTTTGTTTGTTTGTTTACAACACATTGAGTCTGAACACCGGCAAAAAGAACAGTACACACTTTGATACCAAAATTAATAAACTGCACCAAATTAGTGACTTCATGCGTTTTTTTGTCATGATTTCTTACTGGTTGATATGAGGAAGAAAAGAGAGGGGGAGGAGCTATAGATGGATGGATGAATGGATGGATGGATGGATAGATAGATGGATGGGTGGATGGATTGATGGATGGATGGATGGATGGATGGATGGATGATGGATGGATGGAAAAATGGGTTGATGGATGGATGGATAGATGAATGGATGGATAGATGGATAGATTGATGGATCGATGGATGAATGAATGATTGATTGATGGATGGATGAATGAATGAATGAATGAATGAATGAATGAATAAATTGATGGACGGGTAGGCAAGAAGATGGACATACAGACAACAAACGAACAGATAGATATGAAATCTATGCCTTCCGTCCATTTAACAAACGAGGAGGCGAACGGAGAGGAAGAAAGCAAACTGCTAAATTCCCTCACTCCAATATCCCAGCATACCCCTCGACCCCGAAATGACCGTTTATTGGTCCTCCATGCCGAGAGAAGAGAGGTCAACTAGCACTCGACCAATCAGCGCCAAGAACAGTCGTCCATTGACATCTATCGATGGTGTATGGCACTTTCCAGGGGCAGGCAACTCCGGGCAGTGTTTGCTCAAATCTCCGAGACCCCCAGCGATAGTCCATTGTACCATCGAGGAGAGGAACCAGAATGCTGGTACGCGGGACTCTATGTGCGTTTCCCTAGAATTGCGTCAGATTTTATGTCAGATGGTACTATGAATAGAATCGGGATATGACAACGGTTATTGACTCGATCATGACCAGATCTGGAGTGACAGTCATTGATGGACAAAAAGCGGCACTAGGCATGACTCTAGTGCATTGTCACGACGTTGTAAATGCATAGTCGTGTCTTGATAACGACTTGTCAAGCACTGTCACTCTGGCACTAGTATTTTGTCACTGACTCCGTTCTATACGTAAGGGTAGCATCAATTAATTATTAAACTGCTTAACTCCATGGTTAAATAATAAAACAGAATATATAACGACACAATAAGTTAGAGGTGTACTTCATTCTCTGTCGTATATCTATCAGAATACAAGCAAACATGCATATTTTCTATCGTATTAACTTTTATAATAATTAGTTCATAGTATTCGGGGATTAGTAAGATTTGATACAGTGGTTTATACTATAATCTTGTCTTCACATTCACTACTAGGGCGGTTGTTCGAGGTGAATGGGTTAAAAGGATGGATGAAAAAAGCTTATGATGCGTGGAAAGAAAGGGAGTAAAAAAAACGAAGAAGATAAAATGGTGACTGGAAGTGTTTTTTGTTTTTAAATTCAGTCAAAGATAAGTTCTATGGTGGCTTGTTTGTTTACTTGTGTTTGGGATTTAACAGCACTTCAGCTCGATTACGGCTATATTGTGCCAAACACGGTAAGATACGTTTATAAGTCAAGAGGAAGATAGGAAAGAGAGCGGGACAGAAGACAGGAGCAAGGGGAGAGGAGAGGAGAGGTCACCCCTGGAATGTCGAGGATGGCACTCCATGGCGGACATCCCTGCAGGTGGGATCAAAGACTATGCTTATGTACCCCCGTTCCCCACGGGGGGGGGGGGGTTCTATGGAGGCTCACAAGAGAAAACGAGAAAAGGAGGAGGACGCAAAATAAGAAAAAGACAATGAGGGCGGAAGACAAAATTTGTACAGCCTAGCATTAATTTCTTCTTCATTAGCCTTCAGTGCATCTGGAAACATTAAGGGGTCTTCTGATGAGTTGTGCACCAAGCATCTGTCATGGTCATGGCCTAGGACCTGAGTTTCCGGCACATGTCCTCTTTGTCCATTTCCCAATATGTCTCTCAACTAATCAAAATAAGACGTAACTCGATTTTTTACCATATGGGGTTATTGGTATCATGGAAAAACGTATATCATACCCTTTCGGGTGGCCAAAAAAGTTCCGAGCTAGCTTCATTCTAGCCTGGGACATTGCAGTCTAAAGAGACAAGGGGGTGGGGCGGAAGGGGGGGGGAGGGGCAGTAATGACCAAAATTCCGAGAAAATCGTTTAAATGAGTGGTCGGACGAATAAATCTAGATACCTACCTCATAAAACCCAGATTTTAAATTGTCTTGTTCAGAGATGAATGGACTTTCGATTTCTACATTAAAGATAATTCGATATCTGACCCCCATCATCACATTCAAAGCCCGATCTCTTGGTTCCAGCCCATCAACTTACGTCTCGTTTCAACTGGCCAAGAGATAGATTTTCTGTCCACCTTCTCTCCTGCTCACCTCTTTTTGGCTACCCCACCTTCTGTTCCTTGTGGTGCAGTTTTAGCAAAGCCACTTGGTCGTGTCTCAATTTGTTTGTCTTTTCTTCACCGTTGTAAGAAAATCTTCTTAAGGGTCACTGTGCTGTATGGTGCTTCCGCTGACCTGCTTGCTTGTGTTATCTTATACTGAGTCACTAAAAGGGGCTTATTGATGTCTTCATTGTCAGTATCAGGATTCAGAAAAACCGCTTTATTTTAATTTCTTTTTTATTTCAATCTTCAAACGAAAAAGGTTAATAATAATGTTGGTAAAAGTGATTCCAACCATAACTGAAGAATCTGAAAAACAAACATGAAAAAGAGGGAAAGAGAACAAAAAAAAAAAAAAGATATAAAATAAACAAATTAATAAACAGCACAAAAACAAAGAACAAACGAAACAGGATGGATGACAATGCAGACCATTAATGCAGTCACAATGAGCTTTGCCATCATCGTTATAGCCTTAAGCCCTGGAACTCTTTAACTCATGACTTGCGTGTACTATAATCTATTTCCTGTGCGCAGGCAAGTTATAGGAAATGAAAAATTACCCAGAACCCCTAGTCCTATGTCTCTTTCATTTCCTTCCTTGAGCGCCTCAAAGTTGTCCAACCTTGTTTAGCCGGAAGGTGGAATGCACACTGGAGTCCTATCCTATCTCTTCGCGCCCAATGATGTGAAAACTAAAACCGGAGTATAAACATGGATATGAACTTACATCAAACCGTATCAACTAAAATACAAGGAGCATTACTCCATCTTTAATCATATGTATATGGTCTTAATTAGATCTATTGGTCTTCCAATCAATAACTGTACGTGGTCAGAAAACTCTTCTGGTGGAGGGACAGGTGACGGTCTTCAGAGAAAGAAAAGGGTTCTTTCATTACATGTTTCGACCTTTTACTTCCCCACATCTCCTAGAACACTGTCCACACTGGGATCATGACTCCCGATGTCCGAGGATCCGTCAAAAAACAACAAAACGATATATGGCATTCTTGCTCTTATTATAAACATTAACTACGACGACGACGATGACTAGAAAAACAGAAAGAAAAGGTAAAGAAAAGAAAGAAACAAAGTAAGAGAAACTGGTTTTCAGGCCATGCATTGAGAGGTCTTTTCCAGATTCTAATGCGTCCTGGGTCTATCTATCTATCTATGTATCTATGTATGTATGTATGTATGTATCTATCTATCTATCTATCTATCTATCTATCTATCTATCT
>JBCAUA010284233.1:0-19752 GCA_038406235.1 Peronia verruculata | reverse complement strand
ACCATGCCAAACTCGATGGTGATGGTTAAAATCATCTCCCCCCAGCGGTTTCCAAAATGACTTCCAGGACCCCCCCCCCCCTCCGTAAATGAAAGAAAAGAATATATCTCCTTAAAAGTCTAAAAACAGAAAGAATGACAGAAGAGAAAAAAGGAAAGAATACAAGACAGAGAGATGAAACAGTGAACAGACCTGTTGAAGCTTGAACAAAAAAAATGAATATCAACTAATTTCACTACAGGCATACGCCACAGTACATGTAAATTGTAATGTAATTATTGCACAGTAGCACAATTTCCTGGCAAAAACAACAAAACAAGAGAAAACTTTATTATTTCAACCCTTTCTTTTATTTTTCTAAAACAAATATTTCTTTAAAAAATATAATAAATGTACATTGTCATGTACTAACAGTAATACTGGATCTTCTTTTCATGTGTGTACTTACATTACATGCAAATGAATGATTTTATTAAGTCTTCATTTTCACTCTGTTGTATTCCCGAATCAAGTCCTAAAGAACTGACGTGACTAAAGCACAGTAAATATAATATGCATGTCATACAATGAAATTATTTCTTTCATAAAAAAAAGCACACAGGATAGATCCTCTGCATGTGCCATCAAAACTAGGTAAATTACCACAATGCCGGCAAACTGGAAATGTCTGACAGAGAATTAAACAAGTGCTGTGCTATGGATCAACTGTGTACAGCAGAATATTTACTGATCATGAATACATACATGAACAGAAACATAGAAATAATGTTTTGACCAAACGAACGGCTGGAAATCCCCCTCTATTTTTAGTCTGGGGAGTAAAAACACTCCAAACTATTCATTGCCATTGAAGTAGAAAAAAAAAATGCACAGAACCGGTGACATTAATAATAATAATTTATAATCATCATAGAGTATTAATGTAACGCCTATCCCCATAATTACAGGCTCTAAGCGCTTTACAGTCTATTATTACTACAACAGACCCAAAGAAGACACTCATAAACCTTCTCAGCTTGCTGGGAAACATACAAGGTGGCTGCTTGTTAGGCGCTCGAATCCTTATAAATCTAACAATATCAATCACTGTCTATAGTCGGGTACCCATTCAAACCTGGATGGAGTCAGGAAATGTGTGTTAACTGTCTTTTCCAAGGACAAAATGTTGGGACCTGTGAGGATTCGAACCTGGAACTTCAAATCCCATGTTCGATGGCTCAAACGCTAGGCCACCGACACCACGTAACACTAATTGTGCAAATCTCATGGTGAAGCAGTAACATAACGAGTGAGCGTTCTATTTTTAGCAGGGCATACAAAACTCCACCAAGAATTTCCAGGTCTGTACTTAGTTGAATATGAAATGTGTACACTGTACACACGTCATCTACATGTATAATTTGAAGACAAAGGTACAAGCTAAATTGTGGTATGACCACAGCATGTGATTGGACCATCTGGTGGAAACAATCCTCCAAAGAACCACTGGAGAAGGAACAAAAGCAGGGGGAAAAGGGAAGAATGGACTGACAAAAAAATTTATATACATGTACATGAACTGGTACACGAGAGAATGCTAATTGCTAGGCTCATTTTTAAGTCTTATTTGCTTGAATTTACTCAAACCATCATTTTTGGAAGCTGAAATAAGCATAAAGTATCACTTTGATAAGCCAACATGAGTTAGCAATGCCATGTTCAGGATTAACCCTCACAATGTTATTTGCATAAAAACCCAAGTAAAAGTTCCTTCTAAGTTACAAGATTGAATGAGCATGTGTCACTTTTCATAAGAATAAATTTTTGCACAAAGACCGTTGCAATCACAATTAAATTTGTGTGCAGCATGTGTAAATATGCAAGTAACTTAATATAAAATTCCATTTTCACTTAAGACCAAGTAATAGCAACACAATTCACTTCATGTATTTTGCTTAAAATCCTAAAAATATTTGTGCATTGCATATAATAGGCCTCTAAACTACATCTTTGTTTTCAAACATGTAAAATCATACATGTATTTTGAACACAAAAGAACCAGCAAATGTCTAAATTACATAAAATTAACATTTTTTTCTTTTTACTTTAAATTTCACAAAATAATTTATGACATATGCAGCATTTTTAAAGATTAACAAAGACAAAAAAAAAAAAAAAAAAGACGTGTTCCATGAAATTTAATCAAACATTTTCAAATTCAACACAGCTAACTGAGAAAATAATGAATCTGTGTGATTACAACAAAGAGCACAGGTGACCAAGGCAGGGACTCTCCCAACACTTTTTTTCCACATTAAATAGACCCATCAAATTAATGTGTAAATTACTTCTTTGAGATTTTCTTTTTTCTCTGACAACTCCCTTAGGTTGCATATTTTATTATAATTTAATAGATTATAAGTTATAACAATGCTTTTTCAACATGAACACAGTAACAGATATAAATTGTTCGGAAACACATATAAATTTTCGGAAACACAATTTCCTATGACTAAAATTAATTAATTAATTAACTGATTAATAAGTGAACGGACTGTTTTCCACAGCCAAATTACATATCTGTCTGAAGCAAGTGTCACTGAGTAAGCAAATGACAATGTCAAAAGAAAAAAAAAAAAAAAGAAACATTTGTTTTTTTTTATTATTATTTATGATATTTTAAAAAAAGACAAAAGTAGACCATGGAAAATTCTAAAAAAAAAAAAAACCCAATAGTTTGAAAATCTATTACAATCTATTCAGATTTCCTGTGATTTAAATTTCAAATAAAGATGAGTGAAAGCGCTCAACAACCTTATGAATTGGCAAAGAGAAATTATTATACCTTCAAAGCAATCAGTACTGAGGAACAGTTTCTCTCATTCATAGGCATCCAGACATATCCAGTAAAAAAGAAAAGATATACAATTATAACAATAAGGGCTCTAAGTCTAAGCACATTACACTATTCAGTATTGCTGTACTATCCTGAATGACTCAAGGAGACACACTCTTAGTTTTCTAGGAAGCATACAAAGAAACTACCTGGATAAGTGCTTAAACCCTTATTAGTCAATAATTTTGTCTATAGTCAATTTTTTCAATGTGGATCAACTAAAAAAATGTGTGTAAATTGTCATTCCAAAACACAAAATGGTGGGTGCTCATCATAGGTTTCAAATCCGGAACTTTTGATCATGAGTCCAGGGACCCTAGGCCACCAATGCAACTATACGTCATGGCTGCCTAGTTTCTCTTCAAGGCGGATCACTTAGTTTGACCCCAGAGGTGACCACTCAGTGCACTGGACCGGGGGCTACCGCTGGTCACGGTGGCTGGTCACGGCCTTCCCCACTAATGTCACTAAACCAGTCATTTTCTTCATTTTGATCAAGGTTATTACTATGGTATCCAGTTTCAGATGTTGTATACCCCCAGTTCAAGGTGTCAAATAAAAGCTACATCTCTGCTCTCTAACCCCCAGTTATCAATTTTCATCAAGGTCATAAGACCACAAATTTGTGAGTGCATGAAAACCTCTTGTAAATAGCATCTTTCCTTTCAGTTTTTGATTTTCTGAAAATTCCTATTTAAAAATTGATATTCATTAGAGATCAGTTTTTACCTGATTACTTTCTTAAGAAACTGCACTTTTAAGTGCCACAACAGTTTTTTCGATTTAATTTATTTTTATGGATTTATTGTAAGATTATGTGTAATGGTCTTGTTTTGAATTATTTTTTATAGCTACAGTTTATCATGCACTAATCAAGTGAAGTCCATACAAGCGTTTTATATAAACTCTGTCAGGCTTGCGGTACCATATGTGTAAAACTAAAGAGATGCAGACAGCAGTGCTTTCCTTTTCAGACTTATAAGAATGATTTATTATTCTATTGAATACATTAATATTGACACTGATGTTGCCAACAAAGACTCTGTGATTATCATTTTTTGGGTAAAGTTTTATAGACTCTGGCTCAAATGGAAATTATCCATGCTTTCGGTGCTTGACATCAACTCAAGATCAAACTGACAGAAGCTAGAAAAAGGACAGTGTCGATAATTAAAACAGATCACAAAAGATTTTTATCTTTTTAAAAAAATTAGTAATGCCAGATGTTGTATGAAGTATAAATCATTGAAGTTTTCTTCCTGTTCTTTAATTTATAACTAGAAGTGTATCTGTTCGCGTCATCGGAGTTCAGTATTTTATTTATACATACATGTACCACACATGCATGAAACTACCTTATCAGGGTAAGGTTTTCTTTCTTTTGCATTCGTTACAATGTGTGGGCTTTATTTTATTTTTCTACATTCACTAGATCGACAGTCATATCTGAAATAAATCTCTAGTTCAAGGTGACAGAGAGAAAGAAACTGGGTGGGCATAGAGGATAAAATGATTTATTGTGACTGGTAACTGACACAGGCAAGCAACCTGTACTACAGGATCAAATCTCCCTTAGTAGGAAATGAAAAGAAAACAATCCGATACCCATCATTAGATACTTGTAAGGGTCATTATGGATATTAAATCAAGTTTATACCATGTTTTGGTTCCCTTGTGTGGAAGATGGACTTTTACCCTCTCTGTCTGTGAATGTTGGAATGTGGAATCTTTTACAGTGTATTTTTTTCAATGATTTTTTTGTTTAGAACAGACCTCTTTCCGATTTTGCAACCATAAACTAACCTCAATTTGAACCTTCTATTGTGTTGCCTTATCCGAAACTTTTCATAATAAAATTTATATCTCAGCAAAGCTTGTGATCTGCACTTTTTAGTGATGATGTTGTATTCAGAATGTGACTTAGTACCTTACAGTGAGGATACACATATATATAAAACAAAAAGTAAAAAATAATGACCCATGGACACACATTACGCTGTCCCCAAGGGGTAGCTGATGGGGTCATTTCAGCAAGATCGGCTAAGCTGGGGCAGCAAACAGTGATCAGCTTCCAGCTGCCGTGAGATATGTGGAACAAAATATATCCAGAGATTTTGGATTACCACAGAAATGAAGTGCTGATTGAGAGAAAAATGCACATGGACATTAGGAGTGGGCATGAGACGAGCCGAGTACTGGTTTCCCGCGGGCAAAGCCTTGGCCTTGGTTTCCCGGGAAGTGATCCACTGCTCGACAGCAGGAAGGGAAGTTGCACGAGACGAGAAATTTTACGAGAAACAGGAAATCGACAAAGGGAAGTAGAGACAAGACCAGCCTATGTGTGCAGCTCTAAGTCAAGTGGCGCCGAGCAGTCTGCTTCTCGGTACCGACCTAGACTTCCCGGGACCGGTCCCCACTTCCTGAGCTGTCCGCTCGGTATCTAAAATGTACTGCTCGCCTTAGACGCCGAGCAGTCGGCTTCTCGGTACTAACTTCTCTTCCCGGGACCGGTAGGGTGATTTCCCGAGCTTCTCACCCTTTACAAAAAAATGTACTGCTCGCCCACCCCTAATGGACATACCAGCAGCAACAGAACCCGAGAATGGAATGTGATATCAGAAAATAGACTGAAATACAACTAAGATACAAATAGCAAAATTTGTAACTTGCGATAAGCAGATCACCATGAAGGAATGTCTGTCAATCTGTCATGCATTACGTAAAATTGTGACAATGAGAAAACTTGTATGGGTATGACATGAACATACACAATTGTCACACCAGATATTTATATCATATGACTTTACAGTCTCCTTACTCCACACGGATACAGCACTGGCTCTCCACACAGCAAACACAGTCATACACAGTACATGTACTAATAATACAACTGTACAAATAATGTATGTGGTACATACTATTAGTTTTTCACAAATCACATACCTTGTCAGCAACATCTCACACAAAAAATAAATGGCAGCCAATAATTACCTCTAAAGTATTAAACGGATAGCCAGACAACTTCAATGCCAGTCAAATCAAGACCAAACTCAGCAAAAATGTTCCTATCTCAATCCAATTTATGTTAGAAAACTCCATGAAACCTTTGTCATTCATTTACTAGCACAGTGGTCTCCGTTTAAGAACCCTCCGCCTAAGAGCCCGGTCCACCTAGGTACCCGCCTCTGCAGCGAAACGGAAATTTTCCTCTATAATTTACTCCTCTAAGAACCTGCTCTGAGTGCTGCCAAATAAAAAAATCTGTCTAAGAGTAAGACCCTGGCATCAGGCCAAGATACCCAAGTACTTATGGTGTAATTTCACATCATATTGTCCACTGAGAGAAAGGCAAGAAAGGCAAGATGTGCAGTAACATGGGGACGGGGGTAGAACAGGTAGAAAAAAGAATGGAAGTGATGGTTGATGTATGGCTGCATAATCAGGCCATGTAGTTGACTACAACCCTTAACCATTTCTTTGTTTGACAACATGTGGGGCAGTAAATCTAACAGTGGTTGACTTTGGGGATAAGGTAAGGAGATGTAAATTTAGCATCCTGACTGGTCAACTGTTTTGCTAAGTTTTTGGTCGGTATGTAAACGCTTCAGTCACTCATGCGATTATCCACAAAATGGCATGGCAAAAACATGTTTTCAACAATGATACCGTTATGTAAACTCACCTGGCGATTAAGCCCTGGGCAATACTGATACACTAAAAAGATCAGAAATTATTAAATCTAATTATGACACACAGGGAAGAAGGCTGCACTTATTCGATTTAAAAAATCTTTAACTAACGGTAACGATCAACAAATCATAGTAGTGAAGACAATCTGTGGTCAGACAGGTTGCGTAACTTTTCAATTCGCCTAAGACCCCGCTTTTTTTGTCTCCCGACGACCGGGTTCTTAGGCGGAGACCACTGTACTACAATAAAACATATAGAGAGCACTTTTTCTATCCTGTTAGTCCGGGTCTGTTCACCAACTGGAACATTCTTTTAGTCTTTGCCGGGGTTTTTATTTTTTACTTTACAGATTAATTTTTTAAATGTTTGTTTTTAGTTTTATTTTTTTTTTTAGTTGGACATTAACAGCAGAAATGTTTGCGAGAAAAAAAAATATTATTATGAGACCAGGAACACTTTCATCACTGCTTGAATTTTTCAGGATTTTTTTTTATCAGTAGACCTATATTGATTTGATTCTCATTTCTTTCATGTTGTGTATTTAATTTCACTCCTCATAGCTTGGATTTTTACGACTAGAAGAAGATGGAACTACCTCCATGACAATTTTGAACCCCTGGAATGATGGCATGGGTGAGCATACTCTTTTTCAACTTCTAGTTTTCATCGGGTTTTTTTTGTGTGTGTGTGTGTGTGTGTGTGTGTGTTTTCTTTCTTATTTTTTAATATAAAAGTTTCGAACTGTTTTTGGCTGGTGTGACCCATATTTTCTATTAAAACACTGTGTTTATTTTAAAAGTGATATATATCTGTCACAGTTGTTTAATTTTGAATCAGATTTTTTTTTTTTTGCATTTAGTATTTTTTTTTTCTTCACGCTTTCCTGCAATTTCCTTCATGATAACATGTAGGCAGCAAGTAACAGGTCCAAACAAAACAAGTGATTTTGGTCTTGCCATGTAATTTTGAGATTTTTTTTTTTATCTACCAACTGCATGTCTGAACATGATGGTATCACTGTTTGTGTATATTGCAGTTATTTTTAATATATTTGTGCCTATTACAGTGAGTTCCACACAGAAGGTGATCAGCCTGGGAGACTATATGGGCAAGCTGAAGTCTGGCTCTGGCTCCCTCTTCAAGTTTAAAGAGGACAAGAGGAATAAAGTTTGTCCAGGTGTGTATAATATGTGCCGTGATTATGCCAGCAGGTAGTCTGTGCCTCTGCAAATTGTATTGCGTGCAGTTTTCCTCAACATATTTACAGTGGAATGATTTTGCGTTTCAACTTCAGAAGCCAAAGGAAATCTGATACATAGCTGCCAACCAGTGTGGAAAAAATGTATTTAGTATTTTTTTTGCCGAGAGTATGGAAATCTGTATTTGCCTGACAAAATACACACTCTGGTTTTTGAGAGTAGGCAAAAGCCCGTGGACCTGCAATACATGAATTAACCAAAGGTTAAAAGTTGGCAAATGCGAGAATGTATAGTAACCCTTCCCCATTAATATGGCCAGTGTGTCGGCGATCGACAAAGTGTGCCATTAATGTTTATCACGCCATAAATGTTTATTGCTGATCAGGGGCATGCTTAGATTTAGCTGGGTTTTTTTTTTTTTTCCGAGAAGGAGTATGGAAAGTGTTTCTAGCCACAGAAGAGTGACATCCTGTTCAAATAAGCCGGAAGGAGCGCGATTTGAAGAAGTTGTGTTTACAGTCAAAGTTTTTGTGTGTATTGAGCCAAGAAAATGGCAAAATGAAAGATTAGCAATGAAGAGGACTCGGATAGTGAGATGTCTTGGGATTAATTTGATGGAGATTTTCAAAATAGTGTGACAGTTGACTCAGATAGTGATAGTAAGAGTGCTGTTGACGATCTCGGGAGTGTTCAGTGTGGTAGTAGACTGATCTTGGGGATATTTAAAAAGAAAAGGATACCATGCCCAAATCCCGAGCTTCCTTTTAGTGTTCATGATTTTCTCTCCAGAAACTCTTTTTAAAGACTCTATGAACTTTTAAATAGATTTGTGATCAGTCTTGTTTTCCTTCTAGAGGGCTGTAGAAATTGGTAAGTTTTATTCAGGTTAGATCTTTTTTTAAGCAGCCTTTCATCCTTTGATTTTTCTGGAATAGTTTTCATGTTTTGCTCTCTTGTGAGTGGAGGTTCCTGCGTGATGTGTACACTCGGCACGGTTGGAGTCTGTCTTTTGGAAAGGTTGGCAGCTATGAAATCAAGATCAACTTACTTCCTTGGGCATGTTTTCAACACCCAGACTTTATAGTGAAGGGTATGCATTAGAGATTCAAGGGAAATGTATTTTGTTCATTTCTGAACAAAATTATGGTTTGAATAATAAAAATCCATGTTGCATGTAGAAATAGATGTTTAAAATGTGTCGTTGATAAGTATTATTACAGATGAGACAAAGCAAAATTAATTAACAAATTTTTTATTAGAATTGAGAGGACATAGAAAAAACTGTGTCTTGTCAGGATAAGATTTTGACAGAGATTGATTTTCACCAGCCTTAATTACTTCCCATTGCAAGGCACATGCTGAAAAACTTACTTAGGAGCAAAAAATTAGTTTTGTTCTCTTCACTTGAAATATACATCATGAAAAATTTGTCGTGTGAGGAAAAAGTTTTCTTCTTATAATAATTTGTTTCAGATTTTTCTGTGCTAGACAAAAAAAAAAAAAAGCATAGTTATGTTTTTCATCATTACCTACAGTGTACAGTAACCAGCCCCTCTTGTAAGGAACGCATATGGTGGAAAACTCTGAAAAGTGTGCTGTGTGATACAATTGTCTTTCACATATAATGATAATTTTGAGAGATAATTTACTGTTTTCTTTTCATATGTTTCTGAAGTTTTATCTTGTTCAGAGTTCAAATCATAACAAATGGAATTGTAATTGTATGTTATTATGCTGAAACTGCTATCTGTAGTATGAAAAATCAGACTTGGATAATATCGTATGAAAAATGAGACTTTGATAATTCTTTATGAAGATGATTTTTCCATGGATTGAATTGAATTATCTATGTCCCAGCATGGCAGATAAGGTACCCCATTACACAGGTAATATTAATAAAGTTTACAGAGAATCGGGAGACTCTTTTTAAGATACATAAAAAAATAGTTTGTTTTAAATTAATTGTTTTCAAATAGCCTGGTGGTTCTCAGTAGATTCAATGGGTCTAACTTTGATGTTACCTCTGTTAGTTTTCCGTTCTT
This sequence comes from Peronia verruculata, assembly GCA_038406235.1. Lineage (NCBI taxonomy): Eukaryota > Metazoa > Mollusca > Gastropoda > Systellommatophora > Onchidiidae > Peronia > Peronia verruculata. Next base: position 9,946 of record JBCAUA010284233.1, on the reverse strand, counting down.
TGAAAATTTTATTATCATCATCCAGTGTCTAGTCTAGAATGCACACTGATGGTTATAGTTCTCCATCTCTCTCTTTCTCTTGAGACCCTCGTGAAGGAGTTGTTCATTGTGTTGCTAGTTGCTGAGGTGTTTAGGCTCCTTATGAGTCTTGTGCATTGGTGTCCTCAGCTTGTCATGGATAAAGGTGTAAAAAAAACCCCATAAAATTTATAAATACAAATTGACTATCCCATTGTTATGGTTTGACAAACTCCTTGTTTGCTCAAGTTGAGGTTTCACTGATTAAACCATTATGACAAAACTCAGCTAATTCTGAAATCACAGAGACCTACTTGTGCTATGGACCATTCAGCTCACATGCACCGATGTATGACTCCTCTTTTGCTTCCTGCTCTAAGGAGGAATCAGATCTACTTCTCAGTACCTATGGTGGGGAAATTGGTGTGCAGTATGCCAAGAGGTAAGTTATGTTTGCAGCTCTACTTTTTAAGTCATGAAATTTAAAACATATTAACAAAATCAAGCAATGTTCATTTTTCAGACTTCCTGGGGTAAAATGCAAGAGTTTTTGACCAGTTAGTATTTATACTATAAATTTGCGACAAAATCCATAAAAAGCTTATGGACTCAAAAACTACTGAATGTATCATTATGAAATATGGCACACAGCATTTTTGCATAAAGATCTGTGTCTCTACTTTCATGAAGCCAAAAAAAAGCTCACTATGTTTGATGTTATCCTATTAAGGCCATAATAATTGAATAGTTAACTTACGAGATTGTTTGATCTGAATTGTATGATAGATAGATTGATCCATTCAAATATGATTACTTAGAGTATCATTCAGTTTTCACTCTTCCAAAATACCAGCATTGAGGTATGCACACTTGTCATACACTTCAAGTGGCAGGGCAGTATCAGTTTGACCTATATTTTTAAAAAATCTCCCATGAAGGCCCTAGATTCTCATCCAGATATGATTGTCAGACAAAATTGTGTTAATTGTGCAGTGTTCACACTACCATCATTATGCTCATTTAAAGATACAGGCGATAGACCAAAGACTTCCACTCACCCAGTCTTGAGACTGTTTACCATTTTCATACCCCTCGCTGGTGCCCAGGGCATATAAGTAGGTTCTTTGCCCCTTATCTGCGGGCGGTGAAAGCCTGCAATCGGTGGAATGTCTCCCAACGAATGTCATCCTCATGACATGTCTTCTCTCTCTCCTTGCTCCAGTCTTCTGTCCTACTCTTTCCTGTCTTCTTCTTGACATATAGATGTATACATAGTTTCCCATGTTTAGCACAGTACAGCTGTAATCTTACTGATGTGCCATTAACCCCCAACACAAACAATTTGAGATGCCTTACAATGAAATCAGGCTCTCGATAAATTTTGAGCATAAGGAGTTATTGGTATCACTGTGAAAATTATTTATTTCCCTGTCAGTTTGTGAAAAAAATGATTGTTCTATCTTAAGTAGAATTTGAGATTGTGGCAGTTGAAGGTGATGGGGATGGCTCGTTTGCTGCGGCTTAATTTATTCAGAAAATGACCAATCACTTTTGTAAATCTTTATTAGAATATGCCACTAAATTACAATTTTGGGCCTTTTACTCGAGCTTTTTCAGTAAAATGAACTCTGAATGCATTTTTAGATTAAAATAGAATGGGTTTGGGGAAGAAAAAAAATTGCGTTTAAAATTCATTCACTGTTGAAAAACTCAAGATTTCTCCGGTCGGCTCAGTTTGATGAGAGCCTGATTTCATTGTGTTGCATCGTTGTTGTGCAAACAAATCTGACAGATCAGTGATCAGTGATTTCCTGTTTCTATGTGGTTTCTGTCTCAGTCAGCCTATTTTTCTTTTGTCATAAATATTTGTGGGCTCTTTTCATCACCATCTTTTTTACTCTACTTTCTTCCCTTGCAAGTATCTGGTTGGACAGTACCGCTCTGTGCCTCATATAAGAGTGCTAAGATATTGAAACACTTTTAGAAACTTGCTGTGACATTAGTATATGACTTGTTGAACCTTGTAAGGATATTTAGAATGTGTGGAACTAATATACCTACTAAATCTCTAGTGTTTCAGAAATTTAATTTAAAGTGTCTTAAAACATTTTATGAAAATCCCTCTGGAAAACGAAAAATCACTAAAGAAGACTAATCTTGTATCAATTTGATCATGAAAGCAAGGAATGATAGATGGCACTAAATAGATGGCAAGGAATGATAGATGACACTATCATGCTGTTCAGGGTCTTTTCTGTTATTCAGTAAATCATTGTTTCATATTTTCAGTGTGCAGAAATTTGTGGAGAATGCTGGACTGAGTGCTGTGGAGATGGTGGACAAATTATTAGACACATTAACCAATGGTCAGCACTCAAAGTCCAAGGTCTTGCTGGAGCAACAGGTTTGTTGGTGGCTGTGTTGTTTTCTTTTCCATAGCATTCAAATCAACTGTTTGGGAAGACAAACACCATTTCATAAATAAAATTGGTGTTGCTGCATAGGAAAATATGATTCCTTTTTATCTGATTTAGCCACAGTATTGTCCCCTGTTAAACCCAAAGAAAATATCACAAATGCAGGCAGAGAAAGAGATGTAATACTTCAATGTGTAATCTAAGATTGAAAGTGGTGGCAGGATCAATTTTCATAATGTCCAAACTATGAAGATCTTCCAGAGATTTATCTTCTCAGAAGGTCTTCTAAAATCTCTTATTTCTCATTTTCTGTTGAGAAATTTCCAGAATTTCAACCTGCACCATTTCTACCCATCTTATCATACTGCTGTCAATGTCCCACATCCTTCAATAAGATGATATAACAGATCCAAAATGTGAATGTGGAGCACAACACAATAATAGTGAGCTTGATCTTGTCTAATCCATAAGTTTTTCAAGACTGTGTTATTTCTGAAGTGATAGTTTTCTTCTCAAAATCAATTTGGAGCAACAAAATGTAATCAGTTAACTGTGTTATTGTGTATAGCTGCAGTCTTTTGAAGAGGTTTAGCAGTGAATTGTATACTCTATTTGCACATTTCTTCACATAATCCTTATTCTTCCTTGCCGTTATATCATTATTTCATTTTTTCTTTTTCAGAAAAGAAGGGAAGAGGAGCAAGCAGAGCGAGCACTGCAGGATGAGATGATAGTGAAGGCTCAGAAGGTGAGATCAGTCATGGTAGATATCAACAGCAGTAGGCCCTACTGACGCTGTGATGCTTGATGTCTTATTGGATCCTGTCTCACATTTTATTTATATTTTTACTCAATTTCATTTTTGGTATTGAAACATGTATTTTACTTTCTTGTTTTTTCTTCATGAAAATGAACCGCATTTTTGGTTTGCCGTTGAAGGATATCACTTCAGAGTTTTATATCAAGTTTATTCTGTCTAGTTATCATTTTCCAATATTTTATTACTAGCCTCCTTGTTAATTTCACACATATTTCTATCTTATAATCAAGAGCATTTGCTTGAGTATGTTTAAATGTGAATATTGAATGGGTAAATATTGAATGGTGTGCATAAAAATGCTATGAAATGTTGCAGATATAACTCAAGGAAAGGAGTTTAGTGATTTACATATATTATAATCAGCAAGAGATGATAATGAAATAGCAGTTGTTACTGAGGCATTTAAAGAATCAGCAATCATAAATACTCCCTGAAATCTGAAATACTGTTTACTCCACCGTTTTATTTCAACAGGCGGCAGAAGAAGCGGAACGCGCAGCGGCAAAGGACCCACTCCAGAACAAACTGAATGAAACAGCAGCTATGCTATCAGAGCTCTCCAACACACAGAGTGAGCGACTGAGCCAGGATCCGCCCCCACATCTCAGTTTCATTGCAGCCCCTTCAGACAAAGAGGCTGATCTGGGTGAGCACATTTGTACTCAAATTCCTCACAGTTTTATCTAACAGTTCTATGAACTCTCATCTACAGTGGAGAGGTGTCCTCAGATCTGCAGAAAAAGCCTTATGTCTATACCTTTCCATAGAGGATTTCTGTGAATAGTACATTACTTGTCATGAATCCAGGCCATGGAGTCTGATTAATATATATTATCATGAACAACAGAAAAATCAACAGCATTACCTTGCCTGAGTTTGTTAAATTAACTCCTTCAGTGTCACAGCATTGATACATGGAAGGCTTTACATGTTTCTTCTCCTATGAGAAATGCCCATGCTTTGATGTCACTCTTGACTTTTTACTGTTTCTGTGTTTGCATGTGAATGTATGTTACTCAATGTCATTGTTCATCAGCTGTGACATAGAAATTTCCTGTTGATGACATAAATGTTATGCATTCAGGTGACAGAGTTGAATTCAATGGGGGCTTCTTCTAGAAAATGATCCCTGGATCACAGAAGTTAACTTTGAATGTAGTCATCATTTAAATTTTGTTTTCCCGAAGTAGAGGAAACTTTTTTCCCTTTCTGTTAACACCAACTCTTCTAGACATAGAGCATTTCATATCACACTCGCTTCATCCGGTTGTATGACAAATAAAGTTTTTGTCTAAATTTCAAATTGAATTTGAATTTCAGCCAACAAGGTGACCAACAACCTGATGAACATGGCCAAGCAAGTCCAGCCTCAGGATGTAGTCAGTCCGCAGGCTGTACGTGGTGCTATGGGCATAACAACATATGCCGTCTCCAAAGCAAGTTCTCAGAATGGCAGCTCTAGAAATGATGTTAACCGAGATGACATTTCTGAGGCAGAGGGCTCAGCTCGTCCCATGGATACGCAGAGAAACATGAACGATGATGATTCGGAGGATGATGACAGTGGTGATAATGAAGACGAGGATGAGGATGACAGCATGAATGAAGGAATGGACTCGGGGGATGAAGGACAGAAAGAAGATGGGGATATGGGGGTAACAGATCAAAGCATGTTTGATACAGGAACAGACTGAGGATATTGTATTGTTGTTGTGAGGAATAGGAATGGAAGATGAATGAGTTTAATTTGGGTATAAACTCTAAAAGCATCAGTAAAATCATAACAGAAAAGATATGTATGTATTCTTGTTCCAAAAATGAATGTAAATGGAAGGCTATAAGTCAAGTACTCTTTTGCTGTACTGACTTATTATATGGGAGGAATTCTGACGCAGTGTGTAATGGGTGAGTCTGACTAGATCAGCTCCACTACACAGAATTAAATTGCTGTTTAATTTTGACCACTGTGTTCTTGTATAGGCCTACATGTACTGGGATCAATGAATCACACCTGGTGAACTGTCAGTAATATATGAAGGACTCAATAGGCACTCTACTCAATAGGCAACAGGCGCAAGAGAATATCTTGGTCATTTGATCTCTGAAATATCAAACCAAAGGACAGAGACGAACAAGAGACGAGGTATATTAGTTTAATGTACTTCCACATGCATGGTTGTACCAAATTTATAGTTTTATAAATGAATAAGAGGCGCGATACGATGAAATCACGTGCTCGTCAAACTGAGGCAACCGGAGAAATCACGTTTTTCGACAGTGAATGAGTTACTAACGCAAATTTTTGTCTTCACAGAACTCTTCAATATCAATTTGTAAATGCATTTCAGAGTTTATTTTGCTGAAACAGATTGAGTAAAAGCCCAAATTTTGTAATTTAGGGGCATGGCCTAATAAGGATTTATAAGAATTGACAAAAGTCATCCACCATTTTCTCACTAACTTTAATTGCAGCAGGAGGTCACCCCACTGTCTTTGATTGCCAATATTTCAACTTCTGCTTAAGGGTAGAGAAAAAATCCATTCATACACAGAAAAGGAAATGAACAATCTTAACAGTGATACTAATAACTCCTTATGTTCAAATTTTGATGAGCGCCTGATTTCATCGTGTTGCGTCTCATATGTTATCATGATCCGAAACGAGATTTATAGAGATCTGGATAGTAAATGTTAAATGGGTCATTTATTGTACATATAAATCTGCATGAAACAGATCTACTGTGTATTTTTTTTAAAAACCAAAAATGAGTGTGTGAGTGAAATGGGATGTTCTCCATTTTCACCTCGGAACCCTGTGCTGGACATATGAAGAGAATGTGATGGACTGGTCTGTTGGTTATTTTATGTCTATAAATGCATATTGTAAAATTTTTATCCTGTATCACTTTTGTCATGATATGAGAGTCATATAAAACAATTGGTCATTCTCATCCAGTTTTTGGTTTACTGTGTTACATATTTTCTTTGTTTCCATCATTCTTTTGTGTTCCACTCATAAAGTAAATGCTCGTAGAAACAAATAAAAAAAGGAAAACTGATGTTAATAAATAGTGATTGACCATTTGGGGCAGGGAGAAGGAATAGAGTCACACTCACAGGAACTGAGAAAAACAGGTTCTGGGGTCAAAACAGGAAAATCTATTTTTGTTTTTTTACTTTTAGACATTTGGATTTCTGATGTGAGATAAATAATGATTGGAGTCAGAAACATCAGAAGTGGCAGCACTATAAAAGAACTGTACAGAAAACTTACGAAATTTCAATTTGCAAGTTTCTCAAAACGTTTTTTTTATTTTTTTACCTTGTCCCCTAAGGTTTTTTTTTATTTCTAAACCAACTGGCTTCAAATTTTGGGCACAAATTCTCCATAACTTGTGTTGAATAATTTTCTCTTCTTTTCCTAAATTTTATTTATATTTTGGGAGGAAAATTAAATATTAAAGTGGAAAATTGAGAAAAATATATGTCTGTTTAGAAGCGTGTTTAAAAAAATTGTGACAGACATTGTATGATATATAAACAAAAGACAAATGCACATTATCATTTACATAGGGCTATTTTATTAATTGCAAAATTTTAAACAATTGCATTAAATATACCAGAAGCTTTATGCTTTTGAAAATACAGTCACTGATTTTCAAGACCCAAAATTCAGCAAAGTGGTCTTGAGTTTTTGTCACGACAGCCAGATATATATATGTATATACAAAGCAAAGAAAAATTCTCCACCCTGTTCCTCAAATTTGAGTGACTCACAAACTTAAAAAGTTCCCAGTTCAAGCATTCCAAAAATCACTCTTGGGATCCCCCCACCCTGACCGTGCCCTAATATAATAAATACATGTAATACATATGGATAAGCTATAATCATGATAAATGTATAGACATTTACATGCATGCCGCTCTATACAGAATCCCCATATTCATGCACTGTACTACAAAAATATTAAATATATTAGTCACATCAAATGCACTTGCCTCATTTTCATACACATATTATATACATTTCTGTGTATTCAATATATATACATTGTACATGTATATATGTATTGTATACATGTATGTATATATATATGCAACAATTGACATGAACTGAAAATCAGCCTTGGTATTCTCTACTGACTGCCCACACATGAACTCATGTAACACATGTAATAGAAAACCCATACTGAGAATATGTCCTAACAGAACTGACTACATGTACATTTACGTTTATTTCACATAATTTGTACGGGGTATCTCATGACTTGAAATATCAGATTTTTAACAAGCGATTTCAAGGTCAGTGAGAGTGAGAGAGTCAAGATTAATAATCGAAAAAGAGAACAAAAATGCTGTATGTTACTGTACCGCACTCAAGATAACCCATTTTTGTAGAAGGGTCAAGGAAACCAGCTACATTTAATGTCCATGTTTGTCTTCAGTATGAGAACAGTACGAAGCTCAAGCTCACCGTATTTACTGAAAAATGCGGTGAACTACATTCTCCTCTGAAACTGAACTACACTTAGATATTCTCAACCGCTACCAATGTTACCGGATTTCTTAAATACATTGTGCAACTAATACATGTATACATGTACTAATCTAGAAGGGGCCTCCTATACCAGATTGACACAAACAATATGCAATGCAGTTAATCATTAGCCTGCACACATTTTTTTTTTATTACAAAATATGGTCATATAGTTATTCGATTCTTAGGTAGGCACGGCCTTGCTGACGGGCAGTGTAATAACCGCTATGCTTGTGTGGTCTTTGGAAACCCGGCATGAAACTGGGCAAGGAAGGCAGAAAATCGACCTGAGCAAAGAAGACCGAAAATCGAATTTTGAACAAGGAACAGAAATCGGCCCCAACGCAGACAGAGATAGATCCACATGTACCTACATGTAGTCATTTCAAAGTACCCCCCCCCCCTTTTTTTTTTTCTATCCAAACTCTCACAGTACAGTTTCAGACTCCCCATCCCACCGAATCCACAACATTAGAATTCCATAATAGATAATAATGTAATTATTTTTAGATTTCGTTCACTGATGAAAGGTGGGTGAAAAAATAAAAAGTAATAGATGTACAGCTTATCACGCACGTACATGTATGTTGCACTGTGTAGCACCGTCTTGCTGCCTGTGCATGTAGCCTACATGTCATTATAGCGGCGAATACATAAAAACGTCTAACTTTATCATGAACCCTTTGCACTGTTCGTCGAGTCTTTGTGCATCTCATCTGCACAGAAAATCAAAGAAACGATCTGAAAGCTGTAGATACGTGGTTGAGGTAGGGGAGGGAGAAAAAACCATTAATGTCTGCCTGCGAAGCATAACGTAGTTTTCTCTTTATGAAAAGTACATAATAATATAATTATTGTTTGCACCTGTTTAAGGTGACGGGACACCGAGGATTATAACACACGTAACACAATTTGGCAAACGCTTTTCCCCTGAAGACTTGTTTTGAGAAAATCGATGTACATGTATTTGTATGTGTATTTATTTGTGTGATCTCATTAAAAGTACATATCGATAACATTGTACATGTAATTGTTTGCACCTGTATAAGGTGACGGAACACCGAGGATTATAATACATGTACACGTAACACAGTTTGGCAAAACACCTTTCTCCTGAAAACTTCTGTTTTGAGAAAATCAGTGTATGTGTATGTGTATTTAGCTTTTGCGATCTCTCTTTGAATTAATAAAACCTACAGCAATCATAATGAGGAATAATAAATTGAAAACAGAAAGGAAGAAAACATAGGTGTTACTGGGGAATGAAGCGCTAAAATGGGTTGTCTTATCCTGTGGAAGTTATGTAAGTGATGTACATGTAGTTGAATAGATGGCAAGATTATCATAATGTGGTTAAAAAAAAAAAAAAAAGACGCCATTTTGTCAAAGCATGATTTGTAGACCTCTGCTTGACCTACCCTAAAATCTTGCGTCAATGAAGGAACCAGTTCGCGCCAGTTTGAAAGGAAATCCTTGAACCGAATGAATGGCTCTAACACCAAAACTTTTATCTAGTCTTCTCTATCACCGTCGCTGTGTCGATGTGTTCTTAACTCGATCTTGCTTTTGGGTCAAGAACAGGCTGTTTATTTAGGATCATGGCCTAATCGCACTCCTCTACAATGACCTCATAGCTATATTTATATAAACATATTACATTTGTCAGGATTAATAAATATTGGTGGCCTAGGGCGCTAGAGGTAAGAAAGATTAGAATTACGCAAGTTGGTACTTTGATTGATTGATTAGGAAGCGTACTAGCGTGGTTTCTTAACAGTACGTCGTTCATGGCTTGAATAGTATAATGACAATTAAATCTAGACCTTGACTCAATACATGTCAGCAAAGCTTGTAGATGTTTAGAAAGATATACAGACAGACAGACAGACAGACAGATTGGTATATAGATTAAGACAAGTTGGCAGAATAGGCAGACCGATAAATAGACAGATAGGCAAAGAGATAATATATGCAATAGATATGGTAGGCCGACAGACAAAGTGAGATTGAGATAAAAAAAAAAAAAATAGATCGAATAGAATCATAGGTTGACATACAGATGGGTAGGGGATAGACAGGAGGATAGATAGATAGATAGATAGATAGATAGATAGATAGATAGATAGATAGATAGATAGATAGATAGATAGATAG
>JBCAUA010284122.1:0-19753 GCA_038406235.1 Peronia verruculata | reverse complement strand
GGTAGGTAGGTAGGTAGGTAGGTAGGCAGGCAGGCAGGCAGGCAGGCAGGCAGGCAGGCAGGCAGGCAGGCAGGTAGAGTGAATGAGGGGGAGGGGGAGAACTAGAAAGGGAAGGGTAGTTACACCAGAGAGGCAGACAGAATGGATTGATAGATGGATGAGTGGATTACCTTTAGCAGATAAATTGATGAATGGTATACCAGTCATGGTGGACCTGAGGTTTTACAGATAAGTTATCAGTTTATCAATATCTGTTCACGGACACCCACGGAAGACATTTACAATTGTTGGTAAAGTGCCTCTGTGGGACATCTTATTGAGATATTAAAATTGCAACAAAATTGCTGATATTTCATTTTCCTAGAGAAAGGGACAACGCAGTATTGTATCATTCATCCATTCATTTCTTTCTGTCGTCTTTCTTTCTTTCTTTCTCTCTGTATGTTCTTTTCTTCATGTTATTACTTATACATTCATTTTTGCATTTGTGTGGGCATACATTTATCTGTTTATTTGTTCATTCATGTACTTGTTTATTCTCTTTCTTTTTGCCTATTTCTTTTCAGTTTGTGTGTGTTCATGTATTATCTCACAGACATAATTATGTAATTGACTCTGTGGGCTGTATTGACGTATTCACCACAAGATTCAGTCTTGCATGACAATGTCAGGCTGTCATTTCCATTCAATAGGTTCAGCCATCTACCAAACATACACCATGTAGTTTATGAATGAAGATAGCATTCAAAGCTTGAATGCAGCTCTTTCAAAGCATGTCAGACTTTGAAAAACGCGAACATTCCGTAGAGATTATACATGAATGATGTGATTTGTTCAGATGTTATGTTTACCTAATGAGTGGGCGAACATGTTATACACCGTCTCTCTTGTCGTTATTATGTTTTACGTACGAAGCCGTTTAATTCTAAAAAAAGAGGGGGGGGGGGCTATGTAGTTAAGGGAGAAGAATTTTTGTGGGTAAAAGGTTGGAATTTGGAAATTTTGCCTGGACAGCGACGTCTCCGCCTAACTTCATCTGATTTTTAACTGCCAAAGGTTCGTTAATATGCGTTAGGTAAGCACGGAGCCCCGAAATATATTAGGCTTTATCCGAGAAGACTGGACGTTGGGCTTTCCTATCCAAGTAGCTATCTATATTCGCGCTTATTGGAGAAGGTTAGACGTCGGGCTTCCCTAGCTAGAGGTAGCCAGGGAAGTTGAGTCATTGAAAAATGCAGGCTTTCGATCTTCGTGTCCTTCCACGCGATTCGATCCCGGCCACAATCTCACTGTTGTGAGTTGTTTTCACCCTGAAGCCGTCGCCAAACCACAACATAGCCACGGCGATCCCCATACTGCATCTCAACCACCTGTGTTTTTTGTGTGTGTTTTTGTTTTTCAATCTTAAGAATTAGGATTATCTCGGCTTTTAGAAGTTGCTAATTTTTGCTGAGAAATTTTGTGTGTAGAAATTTGGAATTTGGAAATTTTGCCCCCACAGCGGCGCTCAGCCTCCTCTTATGTCGAGTTTGAACTGCCAAGGATTATTTAACGTGCGTAACTTACACATGGGACCTCCGAAATATATTCGCCCTTATCCGAGAAGGCTAGACGTCGGGCTCCCCTACCCACAGGAAGCCAGGGGACCGTTGAGTCATTGAAAAAATGCGGGTTTTCGATCTTCGTGTTCTTTCGATCCCGACCTGTTTTGCTCCATGAGCAGACGCCATACCCATTGAGCCACTGCGTCCCCCCAAGAGGGGCTTGTGTAAGGGGAGATCATTTTGACCAGACATTTACTTCCCTTTGCCAGACAAACGATGTGTTGAGCAAGCAGTGTAAAGAAGAAAAAATCCTTTTACTGCTTGCCATTCGAAAGACTGATCGCCAAAAAAGTTTAATAAAATTATTATAAGAAGAAAAAAAACATTCCTTTTACATCATATATATATATATATTTAAATTTTTCATGGTGTATGTTTCACACAAAAGGCGTAAAAGTGATTTTTCTTTTTTTTTTTTTACACTGCTTGTTCGATCCCGCTTTTGTCTGGTAAAGGGAAGTAATAGGACAGAGCACGACGGACTCCCATTCCCTATGTCTTCCCTATAGATCCGCCAGCGAAAGGCGGGCACTATGGTGCCTTTGAACCAACTTCCTTATGGATAACATATATGTTTACGTGGATGAGATTTCATTGTACAAGAAGTGACAATAACACCTGACTTCATCAAATGGGAGGAGATTTCAACAAGGATGTCACTATATATACATAATTTGACATCAGTCACAGGGACGTTCACAATTCGCAATATAAACACACGTATATAAAGACAGTTTATGTGAATCATGGAGCTAGAGTGCAAGCTTTGAACAGAGCCATTCTCATATAACGGTCTCCACAACGACAGGCAACGCTGTCCTAGCCAAGTCACACCAGGACTGATCTGCCATGATCATCACTGACCGACTGAGGCCTGTTATGTAGAGCAGTGGTCCCCAACCCCCCACAAGCACATACACACCCCTTCCCGGTCGAGGTAAAATTGTCAAACGTTGAACGGACCGCGGCGATAAAAAGGTTGGGGGACCACTGATGAAGAGTATAATGTTATTACAATGTCCATAACACCCGTGTCTTGTGAATGATGCAAAGAGGGGGAAAATCAGTGAATACAGGTAGTATGAAATGTAGAATTGACAAGCAACTACATGTATAAAGTTTCTGGCTCTTCTACAGCCTCCGCATCGATTCGACATCTGAGAATTACCAGCAATGCTTACTAAATCGAGATCTACTCAAAAATCTAGGTCAACATATTGATCAGTCACAAGTCCCTCTTTGCTCTTTAAATCTGTTACTGCTTTTTGTTTTCCTGAAATTTAATTATTGGCTCATAAACAACTGCATTTCCTTAGAAGGATTATTCTGCAGTGAATTATTAATGACCTTGCATAGAAAGGTGGAATGACAAACCGGTCAGCTGATATAGCCCACTAAGGCTGAAAATATACTGCCACGCACGACTGAAGTGCGCCGCGAAAAAAGTCGTGCCCTCCTCTTGTGAAATCACCGATAGGAAATAAAGTCGTGCGTGGCAGTATATTTTCAGCCTTAAGGTGTGCAATTAGGCTTTCATTTGATAGGTTTCCTCTTGACTTTGATAGTATAAATTTTATCACAGATCATTAAGAGATAATGCAAATAAGATATACAAATTAAATAAGCCTAATCATTAATTCAAAAGAAATCTATTTATAAACAGAATAGCTGCTCTACAGCATCAATGTATTCTAACTAACTGGATTCACAGGTGCAGAGTGATTAGCTTTGTGGAGAGAGGCTGACAAGAGAAACTTCAGGCACAGCTCCAATTTATCAAGCATGAGATAAAGTTTGGGCGTGTCAATTCCTACATGTTTTTCGATCAAGGCGGGCTAGGGAAGAACAGTCCATATCAGCTGCACTTTTCTCTTTCATCTTCAGTGCAGCTAACAGAACTTAGGTCACAAGCTCCGTCTCTTCCCGAGTGTTCCCATTGTCGGAGACGGAACAATCTTCAGGCTGGTCCAAGACGACGGATTTTCGGTACTTCAGATACGCCCAGCCAACTCCACTGATCGTAGCCAACCTAGGTTTCTTTTCTGTAACATAGGCCTAACCCAGTCTAGCGCTGAGAGATTCGAAGATTGTCACATTTTAAAGTAACACATCCATCTCAGATTTAGGAAGTAGGTCTAAACGATTTATAGCCTTGTTAGGGGATATTATTATTAATCATATTTTATTGTAGGTTCACTGGGTCACTGGCATTGAAAGATCACGAATAATTAGAGAAGTACAATGTATGTGGAGGGATAACAAGACAAGGACGGGAAGAGGGACTTAAAAATACAGAGTTAGCCTAGGGATAGGATTAGGATTAAGGTATATATAATGATAATATTTTTATCAGTGGGGGGGGGGGGGGTCGATTTTATTCTAGATCATTGCATAAAAAAAAAAAAAAAATGTTAGGCCTATGTTTGACCCCGTTTCCAATGTAAACACAGCTGATTGCCGTTTCTGCGCACGGGCATTAGGACGGCTGACCAATCCTAAGAGAGTAGGATTATCTCGGCTTTTAGAGGCTGCCAATGTTTGCTGAGAAATTTTGTAGGTAGAAATTTGGAATTTGGAAATTTTGCCCGGACAACGGCACTCAGGCCTACTCTTCCATCGATTTTGAACTGCCAGTGGTTCTTTAACGCCCGCAACGTACACACGGGACCTCCGAAATATATTTGCCCTTATCCGAGAAGGCTTGGCATCGGACTTCCCTACCCACAGGAAGCCAGGGACAGTTGAGTATCGAGATAACTTTCATCAGGAGGCTGAAAGACGTAGAACGTAACCGTTGAGTCACTGAAAAAAATGCGGGTTTTCGTTCCCCCGTTGTCGGGGGATTTACCCGAGAGTCGATCCCGGCCGCTCCATGAGCAGACGCCATACCCATTGAGCCACTGCGTCTCCTCGACCTTCTGTATGGTTATGTGATCCGACCTTCTGTGTTGTTTGTTTTTTTTCTGAAGCCTTTCAATCCTAAGAGACAGGATTATCTCGACTTTTAGAAGTTGTCAATTTTTGCTGAGAAATTTTGTGGGTAGAAATTTGGAATTTGATAATTTTGTCCGAACAGCGGCATTCAGGCATTCAGGCCTACTCTTCCATCGATTTTGAACTGCCAAGGGTTCTTACCGTGCCTAACGTACACACGGGACGTCCGAAATAAGCCTGAAATACAAACTAGGGCTAAAAGTCGCACTTCTCATGTCTCAAAAACTAGGCCTGATAAAAAAAAAAAAAAAACAGATGGCATTTTTGAATTCAGCACACCAAGTAAAAATCAAATGAAAAACCCTCGACCTTTGAAAAAAAAAAAAAAAATAATAATAAATAAATAAACGCAGGCCAGTGTAATTGTTTGTAATTTATTGGGTCTAAGCATGGGAATTTCAAGAGCATACTTTAGATCTGGGTATAATAACCTATTTAACAAAGAAAAAAAAAATCATATCGAAAAGTGTTATGGCGAAAAGAAGACGCATTTCCAACTTATCAAGCATGATAATAGTAATCTTAAAAGCTTATAGATACCATTGGTTTATTTTTATTTCAATATTTCACATTCCATTATGATAAGCACTTTCAGAGAAGGCCCGAGAACTGAAGCAAATCGTTGGCAGGAAAGAACTAAAAAAAAAAAAAAAGGGGGGGGGGGGCTCTGAAAGACAGGAGTATTACCAGAGGTGCCTTTCACCATCTGTGTCGCAGTGGTGGACTCTTCAAACAAAATTACAACAATTGGTGTGTTCCTATTGTTGTCTGTATCCTGTTTCCATCACTTTAAAGACTCTTGACAACAATGTTTGTGACTATCCTGTCCTCTCTGGATATAAACTGCTAGCAATCTGTTTGACATCTTGCTATTAGTCATTGTCTTATGTCTATCAAGAGCCAGTCCACAGAGATAATAAAATACTTAAGAAAAACAACATTCCCCCTGCAGTCTTTGAAGATTCAGGCTGATTTTCACCTGTGATGCCCTGTTTTGACATGTTGTGATAAAGTGATCAAATGTACGAATTTCTCATTCTCTCAGGGCAAAGAGGATCTGCAATAGATGTAGGCTAATCTATATTGCTATCAAGTGGGCACCCATTTTCCTTAGGCCTGTAATTGTTCACTCTCGTTTCGTCTCTTTTCTCTCTCCACTTCATCTCCTGCATACACATAGGCTACATGTAGACTACCGTATGCACATCGTTGACAGTCCCTTGTCACTCTCTAATTTTTTTGGCCGTTTATAATCTCCAGAGCCAGAATTGGGAGGCGGTGGGAGGAAGTCGTGCGTGCTTGTGCGTGCCTAAATTCCAGTCCAGTGAGTGGTTATCTCACGTAATGGACTTGTGTCCGGTCCATGTTAGGACTAAACGATTCACATGGAGAGTGTTCTGATTCCTCTATTTCATCCATAATGTGGTGTAGTGCCTATATTATATTGTGCTGTGTGCTATATGCTATCTTCTAGCAGAAGGCGAGAGATGATAGGCTTAGATGGCTTTTAATTAAAGGAAACTGTAATAAAGTGTTGAAGAGCAAAACAAGGAGGAAGTAAAATTCATAGCCATAATTAAAGAAGTCATCTCAACAGTCAGCGAGCTTAGCAGTGACTGGGACTGAAGCCTAACACATGTAGCCTGTATTATTCCAATATAATTATCAACGGTATAGAGTGTGTAAATTTGTTTTCTATGGCCAAGTAGCCTCGAATAAGAGAATCTATTTTTTTATTATTTTTTTGTAGTTGTTGTTTCTTTTTTTTTTTTAATATAGGTCTATAAATTATATGATTGATGACATAAAATTCAGTCATTCGATCAGATTGTTTCATATTATAAACTACAAAATTCTAAACATAAGAAAATGATATTTTATTGCCATTTTGGAAAGTAAACAAAGATTCTATTGTTTAGTGAGGAAATGTACGGTTACAGCTTGTTCGTTATACCTCAATAGTCTGTCTACATCTTTTGTTGTTTATTGGTTCGAAAATTTGTGGTTCTTCAAAATATATCAGCACATAATCCAATGTTTGTTTATACATGTATTAAATTTTTGTTTTCGGTTAGTAGCTGGGTGGCAGTCTGTCTCTTGAAATTCAAGATATTTCTATAGGTCTAAATGATGATGATAATGATAATAATCATTGCTTCTATCTAATATTTTGCTTTAAAAAGTTCTTTGTCCTTTACAAGTAACAAGGTAATTTAGATAGGTATATTAAATTCACATCCCCAAAAGAAATTGAAATGGAGAAAATTGTATAGTGTACAACCAATTGTTTGAATCACACCTTTTCATGCATGTGTGTTTTCAAACAGGACAAAGATGCCAAATCTACGAAAGAAAACTTTCCAATCTAGTTGGAAAGATATTTGGTAAAAAAAAAAAAAACAAGATAAAGAAATACATACATTTTCTGTGTAGACCTACATGCATGCTACATGAAAGACAAAATCTTTACTTTCAGTGTATTTACAATCAGACACATCAACCACAAATGGCATCCAATGAAGAGATGGATCCACAGGAAAAACTAAAGGCAGCAAAAAGTATCAAAGAGAAAGGAAATGATCATTTCAGGGTATGTTTCAAAGTTCCTCGCCTTATGCATGAGGTATATCACAGAAGTTCAGTGTTATTCAATTTCTAACATTATTTTCTAGCACTTGGTAACTTGGACAAGATCGTTACTTAACTGCATAGTGCCAATGATATAATTTTTTACAGAACAACATATAAAATATTTAAGTTTTCTATTCACATTTTCATTTGTGAAAGGTTCCCAGGGCAATCCTTTATTTCAAAGTATATTCTATAAAATCAATGGTATGAAATCAGCAATCAAGCTGCTAATAAAATAAACAAAAAATGACTTGTGCAATCAGCCTGAGTGGAAATGCATAAAATATTTTGTGTAACCTGTAAAGCAATATTACATTATCAGCACTGATATTGTGCCAAGCTTTCTCAGGTTGTCTCTTTGTGGAAGTTTTCTCTCCATTCCCTTGTCTACCTCTTTGATGTGTCATTTCAATGCCTAAAGTATATATGACAGTGTTCCCCTTTTTTGTTTTTGGTAGCATGTATTGCCTTGTTTGAAGTGTAACCAAAGAAAATGACTATCTGTACATATAAGGAAAGACAAATGAACAATAGACAATGAGGTAAAGGGTATAAGAAGGCAGACAGAGAGCAATCTGGTATGACAAAAATATATATATAAAAGTGAGACAAAAATTACTGTTATCCAGATTTTAATTATTTGTTTATTTCAAAATGATTTAATTTATTAATAAATGAAAACAAGTAAAACCAGTTTGTCTCTTTCAGAGAGGAGAGCTGCAAGAAGCACAGGAACACTATATAAAAGTTCTAGACATGCTAGAACAGGATTCAGCTTTTACTGACAATGATGAAAAGAGCGATAAAGATTCTCTGGTCTTGGCAGCCCATCTCAACCTGGCTCAGTGCGCTCTTCAGCTTGGGGATTACATCACAGTTGTCCAGCACTGTAACACAGTTTTGGCTGAGGACAGAACCAAGGTCAAGGCTTATTACAGGAGAGGAAAGGTAAGATAAAATGGTGTACCAGTTGTATGAATATGAATATGCTAGTGAGAAAGCTTCATTCACTATTCTTTTCTTAAGCCTTATACACAGTTCTTTTCTGTTTACTCTTCTACTTTTATTAAAGTTTGTTATCCAGCCATATGGTATGACAGAAAGATAAACTGCAACAAAGAAAATACAGCATATATGTTTTGGTAATATTTTTTGTTAACTTTTGAACTGAAACAAAAAAAAAAAAAAAAGCAAGCAAAAGAAAAGTGTGAAAATAGGGGGAAGGTGGGAGTTGGAATGGTGTATGATTAATGAAAATGGTGATGATAATGCAGTAGAGGAAAAAAGGAGAATTAATAAAATAAATGTTTACTTTCTTTCTTTGGAAGAAAAATGTGAGGAATAATAAAAAAAAAAAAAAACCCTGAAAGAGAAGAGGTATGGATGGAACAGGAGGATATTAAAAAGAGATGCAACAGCTGCAGTGAAGAAGAAGGGAGACAAGAGAAAATGAGTAAGGTCATAATATCTCTTATGTGCCAGAATGATTACAAGAAAGAGCAGCAACAGGGGATTGACAGTTAGGAAGCAGATAGCAATCAAGATACAAATAGAGAAGGTTCTGCATGAATCTCATAATTCCTTCATGAAATAGCATCTGAGCAGTTCAGTTTTGCAATAGAACATCTGTTTAGTTTGATTTCTTGCACTTACCACTGTCAAACAACAAAACAACAATAACAGAAAACCTTCACTATTAAACAAAATAATAAAATCTTTCTTTGCAGGCTTTTCATCTTCAAGGAGATTATGCAAATGCCATAGCAGATTTCCACCGCTTTTTGCAATATGACCCTGAGAATGAAGTAGTAAAGAAATATCTGGGACTCTGTGAAGACCTTCTTGGGAAGGATGTGATAAATGGGAACGTAGTTGAAAAGTACTTCAGACACACAGGTTGGCCAAAGCTGCTATAAGATTCATATTTCTTTTAAATCAGTGACAAATAAATGAATCTCTGGTAAACAGACTGATGAAAGCCATCACTCAACAAAATTTGGCTGAAAACAGTCTGAACCTAAGACTGACTGCTTTCCAGCAATTCAGCTGCATTATCTTACATTGCATGTCAGGCATACTAACAGAGAAAAGTAACTGTTTGCAAATCCAAAGCCACAAAGGGCAACTAGAAGGAATAATGTTTCCCCTTTGATACTTTATAGAACTGTGAGTATGAATTTCATAAAATTTCAATTCTTAATGACATGGAAGTGAAACAAGCTGAGGAAAGAAAAATTCATGTTTTCCGCCATAGGCAAAAATCTCACCTGATGAAAGATCATCCAAATATCCTGGTGGTTTGCCATTGAAATTGAAAACTGTCACATTTAGAGGGTCAGGCAGAAAGATATTGGTGAATTATTGGTGTATGTTGTGTAGAAAGTGTTATCAGAGAACAATGATTAAATACTTTTATACTATGACTATGCCATGAATTGACTACCAAGATTCTATGTGTGCTTTGCTCCGACATGATAGATATTATAATGTTGGAGCAAATTAACTATGTTTGTCATTAGATCATTCATTATTGTCTTTTTCAGAAAAATACCATGATATGGAGATTGTAGATGAATTAAAACGGCCTCCCAGAGAACGTTTCCGACGGCTCTATACAAACTGCAAAAAGAATCCAGGCCACAAAGAATTCATCCCTGCATATGAATTTAAAATAACTGATCTCCCTCCAGGTTACCAGGACCAAGCATTATTTAATCTGACCAAAGTTCAGGCTCAGTCCACAGTTTTACTGGAGGTAAGAGGTGCCAGTGAAAACAGGATGGGCAAGTTTGTGCCTGGAACACGAGATCCATATCCATCCTCTGATAAGATGTCTAGGAATAAAACACGATATGGTAGTGGATATCTGACCTATGTCAGGCCTAAACTCAAACAAATTTGTCCGTGTACATCATGTTGTCAATCTGACAACCCCTCAAAACGGTGGGCTGAAGTGAACATTGAGACAGCTGCCCACGTTGTCTTTGATGATGCAGAAGGTCACAAAACAACTTGTTATTTCTTCTATGAAACAGACAGAGATGATTTAGATTCTTGTCCCTCTCTCAGTTGTTTCAAGGAAAGTCTTGTCGATATGAAGGCTGATACTTGCTCGTTGACATTCATTTGTCATGAAGGGGAACTGATAGATCAATTGTCTGAAATAAATAAAACTTGTATGGAGATGGCCAAACAAGTAAGGTATAAATACAATGTTGACACATCTGCCACAGAAGATGATGATGTGTTGACCAAGATGTCCAAACTTCATCAGACTTTCAGTGACCTGTATGCCGAACATCGCAATAGAGTAGATGGATTGAATATGTTTTATGAGAAATTGCGCAAGGAAACGCAGAGCCAAGATGAATATAAAGAACAAGGTTATGCATTTCTAAATATTGTACACTCAATGACAAATGATTCAAGAGTAGCTGACAAAATAATTACAACTCTGGGGATAGGGTATAAGCCTTTTGATGTATTATTGCCTGTAACAATAAAGAGCATAAAACATGCAATAGAAGTTTACCAGAGCTCTTCCAAAGATGAAAATGCTGAAGGTAAACTCATGAGTCAATATTTACACTATCGTTACGTGCAAAACATTTGTGAGAGAAAACTGAATTTTCGTTGTGGGCTAAATGATACTGAACAAAATGCAGATTACAATGAAGCTCATCCTTTGATAATTTTGATTTCCCATCCTCATGGATGGACCAAAAAAATTACCATAGGATGTGTTACTAAGAGCCAGACTGAACCCCATGAGATCTATGGTTTCAACAGAATTAAATACATTTATTCCAATGCCACATGTCCCGGATCAAGTGGAGGTTTGGTGTTTATCCTAGGACAGCTATGGGGATATCATGGTCACCCTCACAGTAGGTTTGCATGTCGAAGTCTGTTTGAACAGCGCAATGTTAGTGCAGCGAAATTTGACTTCTAGAACTTTTGTCACTTGTGGCAAAGTCATAAAGGCTTGAGAATCACAGCGAAAATTTTGTCATGTCAAATGGCTATTAATGTATTTCAGATTTAAAAGGAAATGAAAAAAAAATGTGATAGCTTGTCAATTCAGGAAGGAGCACACAGTCTTTGTTCTAAGAAGAAAGAAATTAACACTCACTCAGTTAATTTCTTAAAGATGAAAATGTATGTTACTGTTTGTGGACTGTGTTGCTATACAGTTATTACAGTTGTTATATAACACACTACTTCATGTGTTGTTTAGATGCAGCCAGTGTTGGCCCTTGATTACAATGTAGAGAGCTATTATTATCATCTTCAAACACATAAAGAGGCAAATGATATCAAAACCCAGCTGCAAGGGGAATGCTCATATCATGGTAGCACAAGACGTAACGTCCCACACCATTGTACTTTTTTATGATACAATTCTTCTTTGTGAAAACATGGTGAATTGGTGTGTCCTGTTATGCTGAAGGATACTGTGGTTGGTTCTGTTATTCTTTTCTAAGCATTAAAGAACTCATAAACAGTGGCCAATTAAGATCAGGCGTAATGATAGATGCACCCAATTTTAAGGTGGATTGAGCCATTTTGAGAAATCAAAAATAAACTTTAGTTAAGTCTCTTTCACACTCATCTGCCGCTGGAGAACAATTTAAAGATCCATGTAAAGAATAAACAAAACTGTTCTGTTTTCCATTACATATATGTCAATATCAGGTGATATCACTGTACAATATCATCGTTCTCTGCCCTGGCAAAGACAGAAGAACAAATATATTTAAACTAAATGTATTAATTATTGTGCATAACATGAACACTGACTAAGTGAAAACAAAACCTGCACTGC
The DNA here is from genome assembly GCA_038406235.1 of Peronia verruculata. NCBI lineage: Eukaryota > Metazoa > Mollusca > Gastropoda > Systellommatophora > Onchidiidae > Peronia > Peronia verruculata. The sequence continues at coordinate 7,699 of JBCAUA010284122.1, read as the reverse complement.
AACAAGTAGGCCTTAATCTCTTTCTTTTGATTCAACAATGCATGTGAGAAAAAAATGCAGGCATAGTTTTGTGTAAGTTTACTTCAGACTTAATTTTGTGCAAGTCTATTTCATTATTCAAGTTTTGAATTGTAGGGAAAGAGTATTTGCATGTGTTCACCCTCTGCTTTTGAATATGAATTATTGTGTTTTCCTATGCATTTACATTCGGATACAAAGTATTCATGCTTTTTGTTTATATTTACACAGTACCACAGCTTGTGTATTTTGAATATAGAGGTAATATGCACATACATTCAGCTGATTTATGACTTTCTTAGACTCTTTGAGATCGCCCTTTTTTTTTTTTTCTGTCTTCTACCCCAAGTTGATTTTTCAAGTTAAATTCAATGTTGTTTTCAGTTTCATTTGTTGTATTTCGTAAAGTATGCTTTAGGCCAAATTATGAATATTTTCACCATTTTGCTTCTTTACTTATTCCTGATACTTCTTGTGAAATTTTTAAGAGCAGCGTGAACTTCATTACTTTGCAATATATGGACTTGACAAAGCTTGTCTCTTAGTTCAATGAGGTACGTCGAGAAAAATCACATGACCGAGTAAAAAATAACACAATAGTGTTATGTTATTTTTTGACCACGGTTGTGGACAGCTGAGATAACCACCACTACAGGAGGTTGAAAAGCTTATAAAAACCATAACCATGACCGAGGATTTTCGCTCACACGCTGATTTGTTTACTTGCTCTGTGCATGGCAGACGAATTTTGACGATTGATGAGCTTTCAAACCTGTGTCATCATATAAAGAAAGCCACATGTGAGCGATGTTGCCTCGGTCATGTGACCGATCTTGAAATACCTCATGGGCAGAGTCAGTGTGTAGATTGATTTGATGATTGTTGCCTATGTTACAATATTTGAACCTTATTTGTGATGTCTGTTTCATACTATAATGAACTTACGTAAAAGATGTGATATTTAAACAGAACTAAACAACATTAAGAGTTTTATGAAATAATTTTGAAAATGTTAAACGTATGCAAAATTTGGGAATTTTAACTTTTTTGTGCTTGACTAATTGTTATACTTACTTTGTTTTTGAGACAACGTCCTCAGGCTGGGATAAAAACCTTTGGATGCCTTAAAAGCTGAAGGGATTATGAATTGCACATAAAGTACATGTTGGTTGATCTGCCTTTTGATGCTGTGATATAAATTGTAATGTTTTCTCATTTAACATTCTTCTTCTTCTATGCTTGTATCATATATAATGAGTCAGTTTACACTTTCGAATACTAAATGGATACGCAGCAAAATGGGTTCCCAAACCTCACAATTACCATATTTTTGTAATTTATTTTGGAGTCCAATGTTTGCCTGCATTTTTCAGATGCAATATTTAGACCATGATCTGTTGCTAAATTGTGGTGAAACACACCTTCCAGCAAAGTTACATTCATGGACTTCTCATGTTAATAGTTAATCCAGGGCTGGGTACTTTTTAGACAGTCAGAGCACATAGAAGGGAGTGGCCAATCATATATACATTTTTTCTATGATATTGATAACAAAGAAAATGATATTCCATTAGAACCATGGGCCCATGCTTTGTTCTTTGCATCTGCAGGGCATTGGCCGGTTGATTATTGCTCTTATTCTTTTGCTTTGGCAGCTCTAGAATCAGGTGTGTTTTACATGAGAAGTGATTAACAGAAGATTCCATGTTCCTCTTCCATCACAACATTAGTATGTTTCTTATGCAAGTTATGAACTGGTTATTGCTATGGCCATGATATATAATTATCTTAATTGTAAACAGTCCACATGATGCAGTGCACAATCAAATTTGCTTCAATGAAGCAGTCAAAATATTATTATTGTCTTTAAGTTTACAGCTGATAATTTTGCCAAATATCTTATCTGACATTCAAAATGCATTCTGTGTCACATTTATAATTTATCATATACTGTGTACAAATTTGTCACATATGGCACCATTTTGTATAATCAAAATGTCCAGTGTGACATTCAGAACTGCATGTCATGTCATTTGAAATGCCTCAAACACATTTTCGATCTTTATTATTTGCAATAGGGGACATATATCAGTATCACTCTGTTAACCCGTATTATTGAATATCTGATAAAACATTCAGAACTGTAAAATTTTGGTTGCTGTTCATCATTATGTAAAATTTTATGCATAGATTTACGATAGAAGAGTCCTCTCTGTAATGTTTGATATCCTGTTTATCATTCAGAATGATATTATTTGTAATTCAATGTTAGTTACAGTATAGTGCTGTTTTGAAGTGTACTACAGATGACCGCAGTCCACAGTGTTATATATCATTAGACTAACAATCATCTCGATTGTTCCAAATGTAATATTCTGAACTAGAGTCTATAGCATACTGCTCAGAATTTTATTCACAATCCATCTTAATCCACTCCCACCCATACACAGGCACAGACATGCATGCACACACACATACTCATAAATACACATACACACTCACTGATAATAGTGATAATACACAAACAACCCCACACAGATCCTTTTATATACAACATCTTAACAACTTTTTTTCTGTTCAAACGTTAAATGTTTCAGGAAATACAGATGACAAACTTGAGTTTGAAACTGACCGTGACATGGGACATGCTGTTTTATTATCTTTACATTGTGTTGGCAAATATCAGTCCTTCTCTCTTTCAATGAACTCATCAGCTTTTACAACAACATGTGTTTACAATGTTTGCATGCAGACTGTACAAGGTTTTTATTTTCAAAATAATCAAATCACCATCATGTGATAAACATTTTAGAATCTCCAGTATAAAAATGACATTTAAAAAAATGATACAACAAACTGGAGAAAAATGTATATTTGTGCCTACACTTCTATGGAGGATTTTATACATGCTCAGGCAGTAAATACTAAATGACATTTTACACACATGATGTTGAGTGACATGGTCCCATTAGGAAGTGAATTTGAACAGCTGCTGGATACAATGTAGGCCTACATCATTAATGTGGATGATTTACAGAACAGGCCTTTGAGCCTCAAAAACTATATCTCATTTTGATAACGTTTACGTCTTATCATGTTCATATAACATTTTCAAATGACTCAAACATCAAGTGTCTTTTTTACTTCTACTTTATATGAATATCTTACTCCTAGTACATGTTTTTATAATGCAATTTTAAAAATTAATGTTCATCTATGATATTTATTTTCTCATAAAATGTCATGTGCATACTGACATTTATTTTCGATGGATGAGGCCAGATATTATCATTGCTTGTAAAATTAAAGCCCTTTAAGATTTTGTAGAATTATAATAATTGTAAGAATAGAGACCATCTATATAGTGCTAATTCCCATACAGTTCAGGCTCTATGCACTTTGCCTGGCACACCCTGACACACCCAAAGGAGATACTTATAAATGTTCCCAGCCTCCTGGGAAGCATATAAGTCTTTCCCATGAACAAAATGTCAGGACTTGTCAGGATTCAAACCTGAAACTTTAGACTGAGTCCAACGGTCCAACCATTAGGCCACCGACATGATTATATCCATTATATTGGAATATATTAGATTGTAGGCCCTGCCTGTTCAGCATGTATAGATTGTCAAAGTGGATTTTCTGCTATACTGATAATAACAATAATGATGATTCAATTTGCTTGGAAAAAATGATTGAGTAATTTCTGAGTTTGTCATGTCCGTTTATTTTGCGTTGTTTTTTTTTCATCTATTAAACTCTGCAATATCTGTTTCATAAATAGCTGGTTTTGTGACGATTCATGATGGGATTTCCCTTGATAATGACATTTATGATTTGCCCTGATAATAACATTTACAGTGAATTTCTGCAGGTTTTGCTTCTTGGGTACATGTACTATGTGTGGGAGAGGGATGGGGTTATCAGAAGTCTCTGTGACATCAGCAAGAATGTGTAATTATTGACTGTGGTGTGAATGGTGGAGATAGTTTTGCATTCATCTTAATGCAGCAAAGAGGCCTGCATCATAGCAACACAAAAAGGCTTAGGGGACAAATAGTGGGAAATTTTATATGGAGGAAAATGTACTAATTGATCAAATGAACAAAGCATTTCAGAGTAAGGTAATACTTTGTTCCATTATACGAGCCAAGAAGTACACCCAATTTTTAATGACCATAGGTCAAATTGTATTATGACAATTTCAATAATTATAAAGTTATAGAAGCTGCAAAATTTTACAGTGTGATCTGATTGACTTTAGGGACAAAGCTCAAGAACAGCATATCAGAGCAACTTACACTTAGGTAACTCTTTTTGTTTTATTTTACAAGTCATTAAGTACATCAATTAACAATTATACTGGCTAAGGATGAGATTGTATCGTGGCAACATGATTGACCAGGTAACAAAACTGCAAGATGTTATAATGAGACGGTTATTGACTGAAGGAATGCAGTATAAAAAGTACATGTCAGAGAAACTCGTGTTCAAAGAACCACTTTCAGATTTATTTTACAAGTCAATAGATGCAGCCAATTTACAGTGCTGTGGGTCACAGTGTATTATAGCAATTTTCAGAAATGATCAAGAGCACAACTACATGTCATATTCTGTTTAATTGGTGAGATGAAGCTTTATTTTATATTAATATCGTAGAGAAAAAAAAGTGAAATATGAGCTGATAGACATGGCTGACACGCACTGTCAAAAGGTTAAAGTTAACTTATTTACAAATAGCTTTTAAGAATGGTTAAATACTAACCCTGCATGATTTTATCTTAATAAAATAAGCTGATTAAAGAAAAGTGAGACACAGCGCAATTAATGCATAAACAAAAAAACAAAAAAATGGTATTTGAAGTGAGGCCTATACTTTCGTTTTCATCAAAATTCTTGTAATATTGCAAGTTAAAAAAAAAAATAAATAAATAAATAAATAAAGGGCCACACATCAAAGTGCATCATGGTATCGTTTGAGAATGGTTAGATTAGAACATAAAACTGAAAAAAAAAAAAATTAAGATAAGATAAATTCACTGCTTACTTTATATATAAATATATAAATTACATGAAACATGTATTTACAAGTCATTATTACAAGAACAACAAAAACAAACAGACAAACAAAATGCAGAATGCAAATTTTTCTAATGAACCAGAAATTCTTTTGATCTAAGTACGAAAAATTCAGTAAAAAATAGTACAGCTAGACTGTGCTAGACTCAGGTGATAGAGACAACAACAACAACAAAATGTGTTCAATTCATGATTTTCTGCTTTAATCACGAGAGCATCGCAAAAAATGGTTGAATTTTTTTTAAAGCATCAAATTAACAGGCATACACACTTTTTGGTTCTTCTTCTTCTTTTTTTGTTAAGGTTTGATGAAGACCATCATGACAATGTGGAGAATGATTACACACCGAATCAATATAAAAACGAAGTACCTATGACTTCCGGATTTGGTTGTGAACCAAAACACAGTCACGAGATATTCGTGGCTCTGTCGGGGTCGTCCCAGCACAGACTTTGTTCTTACTTCCGTGACAGCGAGTGGATTAGGACAAACTGCACCAGTTTCGAGTCTGCACAGGAGAGGACTGACGCTTACTTCGTTAGGCCAGATCCGACGAACAACATGAAGTGGACTTTTTTACTCTTGTTACCCTACTTAGTTTGTCAGAGCCTTGCACAGGTAACACAATTTAGGGGTTATGTCACGCGTACGTGGAAAAAAGTTAGCCCTAGTCAGTGTAAAATCTTAATCTCTCTAACTTAAGTGATGCTCTATTTGAAGTTTTGTAGATTTCATGAAATGATACTCTAGAACTTAATGTGGATACACCCAAAGTCGTTGGCGCTTTTTCGTTTGTTCCCATCCCTACTGGACTTATTTGGGTGCTTTTTCATTTGTTACCCCAGGCCTGTCTGTCACCCGCACATCGGACCTATATGTTAGCGTTAGGGTGGACTTACGCTGGTCGAGGGTCTCATACATGTTAGCGTTAGGGAGGGCCATCACCTGCTCGTCAGACCTAGGCTACATGTTAGCGTTAGGGTGGACTTGCGCTGTTCGAGGGTCCCAGCAGGTTAATCCAGCGGGGTTGTTCTATTATTTGGTATATAGATCTGCGGATCCTGGGGTAACAAACGAAAAAGCGCCCAACTCTTCTCATGTAACTAGGCAGCACTTAACTTAGGAAATAGTCCTACTTTCGGGGACAGTAACAGATATAAAGTGTAATGCCAGGCACAAGGCAGTGACAGATGCCAAGAGGAAGATGTATGCACTGAGTGTAATCGATAATAGCTTTGTAATCTAACATTGACATCAACATCAACAACTGCAAAAACAACAACATCAACTGAACAGTACTACTACTGTAACCATGATGACTGAAGGTTTACCGGGACTGTTACACAGGTTTTGCTATACATTATAATATGTTAGAAATGTTGAATAGCTGGGCTCATGTGACAGGAACAAACATAGTATAAGAAAGTAATGGACGATGTTTGCCTTTTACAGATAAGACGTCTGTGATGTCACAGCTCTAGCAAACCGAATCTCGCCAACTCTTGAGAAATAAAAGTGCAAAAGAAGAAATACTGTCATGTAAATGAATCTAGACAGCAACAGGGTTAACAACACACCAACAGTAACCACTCATATATGGCGATCTGCTTGTTATTACACACACACACACACACATATACACACACAGCTTATACAATAGTTTAATTGGCCGTTAGAGGAAATCAAATAGTGGGAGAATATTCTGCCATACAATTTCACTGCAAGATATTGAAATCCAGCATTGATTTTAACTGATAGTTGCACACAGTCTCATTTTTTGAAAAAAATATGTAATTCTGTGATAGGTCCTAGAGGGTTGCCAACCGCAAAATCCTTGGCCGTTACAGACAGTTGGTAAGATCTCAGTAATTCATGAGATTTCAGCTAGCACTTTTGAAGATGTCATTCCAGAGGATTGGGTCACTCTAACCTCGTCCTTTCCTGTCTCCTGATTTTATTTTTGTAGACAATTCTCTATTTGACAAGAGAACAGGCTCAGTTTGACAGCCATTTTTGATTTCTACTTAATTTCCCCGACGTCAGAATTTCTTTGTGGACTGTCCTAAAACATTCCTCGCTAAAAAATGAAAAACTATACTATTCTGACATTTTTAACATAATAATCAACCCAAGCCTTGCAGATCTGGCCAGATTCCAAAATTAAAGTGGAAATGCAGACAGTGCTAAATGATTGGATTTGAATCTTGAGAGAGCCGGGCTTTTTTTTTTTTTCTTTAAAACTGCAATTCAGCCTCTGTGTTGTAATGTAGTATCCATGAAACTAGAGTTATTCATTTCTTCCTCTGTGTTATGGATAGCAGTGAAACCAGATTTTGTATGTATTTCCTCTGTATTTTAGATCTTTTTGTAAGATAATGAAAGAATGCGCAAAAATATAAATTTAAAAAAGACTAGACGTGAATGTGGCGTCGTCGTCGTCGGCATCGCATCCGTATGTCTCGAGAGACGATGGTGTAGCGCTAGGATTGGGATGGCATCTTCTAGAGTGGCTGAGGAGCCCCGCCCCCCCCCCTCCCCTAGAGTGACAGTCTCGCGAACAGTTGTTGCAAGTAAAGGGGGTTGACACTGCCACAGAGGCTG
>JBCAUA010284014.1:0-19754 GCA_038406235.1 Peronia verruculata | reverse complement strand
CATGCGCAGAGCAAGTAAACAAATCAGCGTGTGAGCGAAAATCCTCGGTCATGTGATTTTTCTCGAAATACCTCATCCAGACTAGCCATAGAGCCAAGTACACAGTGACCATGCAATTAGCTTCATGGGTCATCAGTGGTTGGTGCTGGTCGATGCACTGACCAAGTATCCGTGCATCTATATGATGACATCAACCACGACAAAGGCGACCATACGCAAACTGGAAGAGGACTTCGGACACTTCAGCTACCCTGAGTACGGTTTGTCCAATATGATTACACCATGTGCTTCCTGTCCAGGAGTTTCAGGGGTGGTGCCTGCTATTGTTTTAGCAGCAATTGGAAGGACAATGGTGGAAGTGAAGATTTAAGATACCACTGTCGCTGCCATTTCAACCAGCTGAGACTTAGCAAGTGATTTTTCGTGCCTTCGACATGGGCTGGTTTTTTAAAAAAATTTTGCTTCCTGCCCCCTCCAGGCATTCAGCATTGGAAGGGAGATGTTATGAGACCTACTTATTTCCCTTTATAATTTATCAACCAAGAGTTGCTTCTCTTAGAAAAAAATGTCCATTTTATGATTATTGTGATTTTTTTATGTTACTCATCAGCGTATGTCCTGTCAAAGATAATTAACTGGTCTGCGATGAGTTTCTGTGTAATCATGTAAATTAAATTATGAAAAGTTACTCATATCTGCTGTTTGCCAAATTCAGTTTTAATGCATTTTTTGCAGTGATAAATCTGCCAAAGAAAAAGGACCATGCAAAGAGCTGTGGCATCCAGGATTTGATGCACGATTTCCTGAAATGAACCAGACCAAGTAATGTACTGTAAATGTAAACCTAGGAACCAGAGGGTAGTGTATTGGGATAGAATTCACTCACAGAATGGATTTTTTACGCTTATCTTTACCATTTGTGAAGTTCATGTATCAGTACAATTATAAATGCATGATCGCCTTGCCCAGATCATCATTCAAAGAGCAGTTATTAGTGATAGATAAAAGGGGAATAGATAGAATGGACACATTTTGGACTTGATATTGTTGATTTTTTTTTTTCAGGATTTTGGGGTGCATTTTCTTTTCCACTGACATAGAAAATAGAGCGCAGCAACCCTAAACTTCAGTAAATTAGTCCCTGGCATGCTGTGACAGATAGATGCATTTAGTTGTGGACGCAGAGAATGTCAGATGCCATTATTCTAGACATGTTATTGTATGAACTTATTCTCTTTGAGAACTAAGAGTAGTCTTAGTAGTGGACTGGTTCTTCAAAATTTTAAGCTGAAATAGGAATGGCAGGAGACACATGGTGTGAAACATCAGTGACTAGTGTTAAAACCATTTAATTTATGATGCAAAAATCCAGTGTTCTAAAATCTGAGTCAAGGAAATCTCCATGTGATGCATTCATTAGCCTAATAAACGTGAGCAGTATCGACCTTTAGTGTTTTCTATCTCTTTCCTCAGGAGGTGTTGGCAAAATTATGTGGATTACATGCGGTGTCAGATAAAATTTGGAGAAGACTATGAAGCCTGCGAATACTTCAAAAAGACCTATGAATACCTTTGTCCTGCATTTTGGGTAGTTCATTGTCAATATCTATGCATAGTATAATCAATATAAAGTATAATAAATATTACATCATACAAGTCATTAGAATGATCTAAACTTTGAATACTTTGCCTAGTTCTGTGAAATGCTTCAGTTAGCCTAATTAAAACATGCATGACGTTCTCTTATCATGTTGCAAAGGAAACGGATTCTCACATTGGATTCATTTTATTTTCATTTCGGAATTATGCCAGCACTAGAGCAGTTAAATGTAGGATCAAACATATCAGATGAGATGCTACATGTATTTAGAAACTGGCACGTTACATAACTGGATACAATAACTATCTTACGCACAGAGAGAAAGAGGTGCTTCAATAGGCCCAAATAAACTCTAGGTCTAGCTGGGCCAGTAGACCCAAACAGACGGCACCAATTTAAAATGTTTAACTCTTCCAGCACTAAAAGCTCTTTACTTGTGATTCTTGTGATTTATGCCAGGTTACATACATGTCAACTGTGAAATTGGTGTAGTATCTGGAAGGATGGTTATGTATTAAGGAGTGCACTGAAATACATATACTATACATGTATAAGTTTTGCCTTGATCAGCAATAGCATAAATACTCTACTCAGCTGTCCACCTCATGCCTTTGGTTTTTTCCTGTTGTATTACAATTCACACTCACAGCTGAGATAATATCAATGATTAAATGACTGAATTCTGAATCAGATGTTGACACCTGATTACCCCGATGTTTCATATTATTATGTGGTCTTTTTTTTTTTTTTTTTGTTCACTTCTCTTTACTACTTTCTCCACAGATTGAGAAATGGGATGACCAAGTGCAAAACGGAAGTTTCCCCATGCCCAAGTGGGCTTGACATTCTTTGGATTATGCTTCTTTCAGACTTCCATAACCCAGTCTCTTGTCACAACAATTACAAAAACATTTATTGTTCTCAGTATAGACCTATCTGTTTCTCACAGCGTTATGACAGGAATGATTTACAACTTTAAATAATGATGTTCACTTTCAATTTATGTTTAATATTTCAATAAATTATGTTGGTTATTAGTCAATCAAATTTTGTATTTCTCTCTCATTTAAATTGCATTTACCCGTTGTTTCATTTTATCATAATTACTGATGACTTCTGACTGATGAAGTTGCAGAGAAACAACATACATTTCACAACTGACTAAAAAGTGTATACACAATTATTAGGGCTGCAGTGAGGTATTTGAACTTAGTGACATGACTAAGGAATGTTTACTAATACATAATACATGTACGATGATTTGTGTACGAGCTCAGCACATGACAGCAAAGTTTTAACAAATGATGAGACCATATAAACAAAGCCAGATGTGAGCGATGTTTACTTAGTCATGAACGATCTCGAAATGCCTCAAGTATAAAAGAAAACATCACTTAGCAGATACCCATGACAACAGAACCAAATTGAAAAGACATGATGTTTTTCATGAACACCAATAAAAATGGAAAGGTGTAAAGACATGAATGCAGTTAGAAATGTAATTCATCCATCATGGGGGCCACAACATGGTGAAATCCCAGGTGCTGATATTACACATGGAAAAAAACATTTTTAGAGAGGTTTTCACTGGACATAGAGTTTCATGACAATGGTAAATATTCAGCCCAGCTCACTGCAGTTCAATTACATGCACCCAACACATAACCAGACAGGGTTACAGTCCAAATCAAATTACTCTCACGGATTCATTTCAGTTTGATATAGATATAACATTTATTCAACAAATTTTATAATGTAAACAAAAATGCCAGCAAACTGCTGATTCATCAGTCATTCCATTCAGATCACATGCATAGTCAGCATAAGTTCATTACTAAAAAAAAAAACAACATAATAGTATGCATATATTTATATATATACAGGAGTAAGCAGCAAGACATAAATAAATGTAATTTCACTGTATCACATGGAATGCAGGAGAAATGAAAGAATTCAACAAAAACAAAAACAAAAAAAAAATTGCACAAGTTCTCCTCACAAGAAACTGTTTACTTATAATGATGTCGTTTACAAAATTACATTCAACACATGGAAAAATGGAGAGAAATTAATATGTTCTATCAAAGTCAGCAAATATATACTACAAGCTTTAAAAAAAAAGGGGGGGGGGGGGTGCAGGTGTAAGGTTTTGGGACTAGAATAAAAATGGGTTTTTGCTGTTTTGACATACTTTGAACACTTTTCATACCAGAAAAACAAGGGATGGGGCCAGAATCATACATGTTTTATGCCCAAAAACCACATCACTAAATGACTAGAAAGATTGTGAAAACTGAATTGAGATTTAATATCTATGATTTCTTTACTTTTTTCCTTAAGACTTTTATTTCTCAACCAATTGCCTTTAAATTTGGAATATACATCTTCTATAGCATGTGTTTTAATAAAATGCATTGCTTTTTCTGAATTTCATTTCTGCTTTTGAAGGAAAATTGGATATTTTGTGGAAAATTGCAAGAAATGTACATCCACTAATATATGCATTTGAAAAATTAAGTTTGATATCAGTAACCACATGTCTCGGCCTGAAGAACCACATCCCTCAACGCATATAGATACCATCTTTATAAACTTGACAGCTTTGACAATTGATTGATTACTGTCTCTAAATGTGCAGACAAAAATCAAAGTACGACAACATGCTAAAATCTACAACCTAATCCCCTGTCTCTTGCTATTTCTTATTAAATGGGAAACATTCTCAACTGTCGAAATCAAAGAATTATTCACTTGCCAAAGTGTTTGAGCACAGCATCTCTTACACAGTAGATAATAGTATGTTAAACCGTGATTTAAAAAAAAAAAAAAAAGAAAAAATCTGTTGAACTTGGCAATACATGTTTCTTCAAGCCTCTCATGATGCCCCAGCTTTCAAACAGGGAAATGCATATAAGCCTACTAATTATGCTACTATTTACCTCAAACTGACAAACAGTCAAACACAAGTACAAATTTCTGATCAAATACTTAGTTACTTATTTGACTCCATTGACAAGAACTGGCACTGACATTATTTATAACTAGCACATCAGACATTTATTTACATACGTGTATCTGCTGCAGCATCATGAGCTCAACATTTCTGACTAAATTTGACTTCTTCATCTTGTTCAAGACCGCTGGACACAATTTACAAATGTAAATATCCACTTCCACGACAATGGAAACAGGCTACTGACTCAATGGGGCTTGTTTAGAAAAACTGAGACAAATGCTATTCAGTTCTGTCTGAATGGAACAATCTGCACCATACTGTATACATATAGTTTGTATGATATATTACTATTAGATACAAAGCATCGCAAGTTTACAAAAAAAAAAAAAAATATGAACTTAATAAGGCACACTTTGGTTTTTCACTTCCTGCCATATAATATCCTTTTTTAGTTATCAATGAGGAAAAGAAAGAGGCAAGAACAACTTTAGCGATACGATGAAACATGTATATATATGTTCAGATTCCATTCTTTGGGAACTCTGAATTCTTATTACTACTAATGATATCACACACCAGCCTATGAATGATGAGCATTCATTCTGTCTTTACGTTGCTTTTCAATCTCCAGTGGGAAGTTATTTCATGAATAAATTCTGAAATTTTGTCTTTTTTTGTTTTAATTCCTTTTCCATGTTATTTTATTTAGTTGTTTTTCAAGTACAGTGCAAAATATTCCTGTCTTAATTGTGACTCAATCACACAGATGTAGCTAAGGAAGAAATAAAAAAAACACTCCTATCCAAAGGATTAATTTAATATCGGTAGTTATCTTACTGAAACGTCTGATATCCATTTCCTGATAATATCCCATTACAAAATTTGATGTGCACCTATGGCTAATGAGATAAATAAAAATGCACCCTAGAGGTGCATGTTTATGAAATTCATTTGCAGGTACTTTCATCTATAATCATCAAACTTTTATGTTAAGTTATTAAAATGCATCCTAGAAGCGCATGTTTATGAAACCAATTGGGACTATCGTATGTTCAAAATACTACGAAGTTCAAAATATTTTCCTTGATGTTTTTGGGTTGAATCAGTTAAAAGAAATCTAAGACTGAACTTCGATATACTCAAAATTGCAGTTTATTCATACATAATTGAACAATTTTCAGTAACGAATTCTTTGCTGATCAGAATGTTTTGCTTATAGTTTTACTGTTGCACAAGAATTTAAAAATCAGCTTTCCGAGAATTCACTATGCTAAACAAAATCTCTTCATAGCTATACATTTCAACAACTGAAAGATTGTATTTGATACACTTGTCCACATAGCTTGTTCATCTGTTGTTGATTTCAAAGAGAGGGAACATCAAGTCTAAGAAGTGCAAGCAAAACACAGCATTTGACAGCAATCTTCACATTTTGTTTTACATGATTTCCACACAATTATACACAAAACAAAAAAACCCTGAAATTTATCTTGTTTTAATATCTTTCTGTCTTGGGATCTTTCTTCAATACTTATATTCTAGTCCATCGGTGCAGCTGATAAGGGCAGCAGTCAAAACTATGATATGAACAGTAATAAAGAGTAGCAGACAATCATCGTCACTGATGTTTCTAGCAATCACCAAACTTTATTATAAAAAATGAATTTATAAAATACGCATACTCTCCCTCTACCCCAACCCCCAAAAGAAAACATGATTCTAAAGTTACATTCATATCAAAAGCTTGGGTCAGTTATCATTAATTTTTCAGTCAAAATATGCAAGCTTGGCTAAACATATGGTAAATCATCAGCTTTGATATTTGACTGGCTTTGTTTTGGGCATATTCAGTGTAAATACAGCATCTGTCTTTATCAGTATTTCTGGTTAAAAAATATAAAAGCAAGTCCATGAAAATTGCACCAGTCCTTCTGCCAATACTCTTACAAATACACTGTATACAATACGATATGACATAATGTGGAGAAAAAGCTTGGGCATGCTTGTTACTGTGGGGAAAATCAATCATTTATCGACACATATTCCATATCCCATAAAGCTCATATTTATGTGGAAGTTTGAAATGGTGTAACTTTAGTAACTTTAGAAAATGAAACTGCACAAGCATTATCAAACCAACATTACTGCTGCGTTCCCATAATTGGAGGTTTGTTTTATTAGTAATAATGTCTTGTCGCAGGTTATCTTAGTGGATACCGGCGGAAAGGTTTTATTAGTAACAATGTCTTGTAGCAGGCTATCTTAGTGGATACTGGCGGAAAGACAATCTTGATGGCACTTGGTCTGCGGTGGTTAGCTGGATGAAAGATGAGTTAGGGAGCACATAGACCAACGCTGGGTGTATGAGTGCCTGCTACTGCCAACAGTAAAGGCATATCACTGTGCTCAAATCTGGAAAAGTGCCCAATAGGTCATTCCTTCATGAGTGATTTTCAAATGGTAGACAAAATATCATAGAAGATAAGAAAAATACAGAATACTTTAAAAGCTTCAAAATGGCCTGGGATTGAGGATATGATAGAGATAAATCCAACACTAATGGTGTCATTCATATACAAGTAAATGAGCTTAAAATAATCATGTGATACCAATAAGATCCCTGCCAATTTTGACTGCTATCACTTAGAGCCAAGAATATATGTGTGAGCAGGTATCTTCCTGAAATTACTAGTATTCTCCAGTCTGCATTATATTATATTTTTGTTACTCTTTTTTCTTTCTTTTTTTGTTTTTTCTGTTTTAAACAGGGATGTCAATCTGTGTACATGAAAAAGTAGGAAAAGTTCCTGGCATATTCTTTGGCAACATGTAAAACTAAAAGTGAACTATGTTGATGGTAAATAATACAGGATTTGCAGCCAAAAGAGAAATTACTGACAGGCAGAAAGTAGGAAATCCTACTAAAGTAGGAAAATTGACATCCCTGTTTAAATTGTTTGCTAGAATAAAAATAAAAAGTCATAGAACTAATTTTATTATAATTTTACATCTACCGAGCCTAAATAAATAATGTATCTTAATAACAAATATCCATTGGGATACATACCCCAACATAGCTGTCAGTTCACGCTGACTATAGGTACTGGCTCCTCTCAAGTATTCAGACAACATATGGCTTTTGAAGTAAATCTCTTGTAGTCTGTCTTCCAAATGCATAAGACACTGAGGAAGAAATATGGCAATAGATGAAATCTTTTAGCTTGAAACGCCTATAGGGTCTCAAATGATCACATCTCAGCACTTTGCAAAAACTCAAGGTTTAAAATATAAAAATTTAATGGTAAATATGTAGAGCAATGTACGGATTACAGCTGGCTCTTTCAGAATCTTTCCATCTATAATCATAGGAGTTGGCCTTCCTCAAGTGAAAACTGAAAGGTTTTACTAATTAATCATGCTTTACAAGTTTTTACAATTTTATCTGTTCATGCAAATTTTCAAGGTAGAAAAAAAAAAAAAGCTTTTATAGACAATACAAACATATTTAAACGGCATAGTATTTCTATATTTAACAATTAATCTTGACTATCTACGCCCAAAATAAAATCTGCATGAAGAAACTGAAATGCCACTAGTGGTAACAAATCATAGGCTTCATGATTACAGATACTCACAAACTCAGCACTCATTTTCATCTTTGACAGTTCCACAACAGATTCTATAAGATCAGCCACCAAATGAGAGGATGTCCAAGTTGTGCTGCCTGTGGGGGACATTCCCATGACTTTGCTGCTTGCTACTTCTACCGTCCTAAAGCAGATATAAAATAATCGTCCAAGAACTTTATTTTTACATCGCAGAGTGAAAAAAAAATCAATACCTTCAATGATTCCAATGGGCACAAATGGGACCATGGAAACTCTTTATAGTACATCTAATACGTATGAGAATTTCAGTTTTAGTCTTTGATCTGAAATTTCACTGAAAATTTACAAAACAAACTAACACTGCTTATGCCATGATAAAATGGCATTACAAATTCTTGCAAAGGCTATCAATAAACATAAAACTAAAGAGCTTTGAATAAATATTTGTTTCAGTGTTTTCCAAAAAAAAGGGAATTACAAAGCAACATATTCATCAACAGAATAAATTCAAGACGTGAGATATAAAACAGCAAGTAAAAATTAAAAATAGGATACACGCATAGTGCCAGAAATTTGTTTCAACTTCCCATCTGAAACAACCGTCTGCAGTCCATAAGAAAGAAACAGTTCAAATACGTAGGATACCTTACTCCGGTCATCCATTAAAGTAGTCAAAGAAACATTTTTGTATATGAATATTGAGTATATCCCCTGTAATTCTAAACTTCTTGGATAAATGTGTGTGCTATCTGAACAGATAAATTTCAAGTCTGTTGCATCAATGGTGCTTGAATATTGTAAAGGTCCTTGCAACAAGAATTACACTGCCTTTTTTTCAAGTTTTGTTAAACCTGTGCATTTGCTGTCAGTTTGCTGCCAAGTTGACAAACCAAATATATTATTCAAATATGGCATGAAGCTGAGCTCAGCAACTAAGCAGAAAAGACCTTAGGATCACCTTAACATTATGGAACAATATGTTTTATAACTAGTATTTACATTTTAAATATACAAAAAAAAAATCATACCATTCATCAGTGTCAGCTATCACACACACTGCCTCATCAATAGGTTCATCAAGGACTGAATGCTGAAAAGTTTGAAAAAATGGGATGTTTTAAATTACAGTTATAGATATATAATGATGTAGAAACTCATAAGGTGCTTGTGATGTGAATGATGTGCTCATCCCAAGGGCAAATCAACTGGCCTGGCCATCCATATTGATTAAAAATCTGTGCACCTTTTTGTCTGTCAAGACCTACATATTTATCATTGATTAACTACATTTTTTGTATTGAATCTCTCTGGTCTCATCCTGCCATTGAGAAAATGTGTAGAGGTTAACTCTTGAAACTGTGTGATCTAAACATTTTTATTTTCTTTTCCCAAAGGTAATTCTATGTGCTTTACATCTATTCCAAGTATTCTTGGCTTTGATTGGTAGTTACATCCTTGTTACAGCAGGAAAGATAAGTTTTCATTTTTTTTATGTTGTTGTAGTTTTTCTTTACAGTGACAATTGCAATGCTGCAATCTAGACAATACATCTTGTTGCTAGCATAATGTCCTCATTCCTGTCCAAAGGAATATTGTTCCCATCACTACCAACATACTGAGTACTGAGTTAGGTCCAACACACACAATGAGCTGATCATACATAAGACACTTGAAAGCTCTTTACCTTGACAGTCGTTTGCAGATCATTGAGCAGACGTGACTTGTAACTGGTATCAGAGGTGCCATGAAGAACAAAATCCGACATGTAGTGGTCTGTGTAACTTGCAAGCAAGGAGCGACCAAAATTGCGGTCAAATGCCTTGATTTGCCACTGACCAGATTCTGTTAAGAGTCTAGAAAATAACAATACAAGAACAATGATAAGACAAACTACAAAGAGGAGAGATTGTAAGTGACTAACTTGTGAATAACTGGGGATAACAGCATTGTGACATTCGAGTTAAGATGCTCTATTCAAAATTTTCTGTAATGTTGAATATATATATACTAACCATCAGTCAAAAGTTGTGTTGATTATTTGATGTTTCTTAAGTTTTTCTTCCCTGGAAGCATTTTTACATGCTTTTCCTTTTTCCTTTGCTTGTCTACATTTGTATCAAGTAGTACAATACAGAAACTAATATCAAGTAACTGGACCACATACTCAGGCAATTTCATTTCTTTGCAGTGGATCATAGGGTCAAAGGCCTCATAGTCAATACTACCAGTGGATGACAGGTGGCGCCTCCTGCTCAGCTCTGTGGGTGTGACAGATCTGTCAATATTGGAATCATAACACGTTAAATACTGCAACAGTTCTTTTGACCTGCTGCATACCTCTGGCAAAACTGCCTCAATAATTTTCAGTTCAATTAAAACATAACATTCATCTACACATTGAACTCCAATATGTCAATAGCAAATGATCAGCAGCCAGTTTCAGTCACTACAATCCTGATCCCTCATGGATAAACAAACACACTTTACACACCAGTTTTCACATAGATAAACAAACATACTTTACACGGTAGTTTTCAATCACATAAAAAGATGTGTCACTATCATATCTATTCTAAGAAGACAATCATAAAATTGATCTTAGTGATAAAGAAAACCCCATAAAAAGAAAGCCACTGAGCACACAGATAGCGCATATATATGTAAAAAAAAAATATATATATTTTTTAATCTATTTATGAAAACAGACATCTTTCATATAATCATACCTGCATCTTGCCAAAGAATTTGACCTGCCAGGAAGTGACTTCGAATCTTGACTTGTTTGTCTGGAGACAAGAGCCTTACACATGATATCTGATTCTTTCTTCCCATCACCTGACAACCATGAGGAGGCAGAGCCAGTGGAAGAGATCATCACTCTATCTCCATCTGGAACATCTGAGGTTCCAGCCGCACAATCCTCTGCTGGGCTGTTGCTGATTTCCAAAAAGAATTTCTGCCTATCAACGGTTTTCTTTCTATTTCCTTCTGGCGTAGCTTGTGTTGAATCTCCCTCTAACTGCTGAGATAATTTAGACCTGATTTTTCCTTCTGAAAATGACTGTGACCTTGAAATTGGTTCTGCCTCTACAGCAGGAAATCCAGGCGAGACAGCGCCCTGTTCTATGGGTGGATTCCATCCATTCACTGGTTGTGAGCTCAGAGATTCATTAACTTTGGCAACACCGGTACCTGAGTTTGGGTAAGAATTGGGGACATAAATATGGAGCTCACTCATTGCCATGGGCTCAACAGCAGGTGATGTGGAAGCAATGGCTTGGACCAGAGAATGAACAGAAGCATCAGGAGTGTTGGCTTCACTGCTCTTGACAGCAGCATGGTGAGACTTGGCAGGCAGTAACACAGAATCACTTTGTACATGACTAACAGGATAATGACCACTGGCTTGATGAGCGGCAGTGTCAACACCCCAAGGCACAAAAGGTGGATTTTTTAAAGCAGTTTTGTCAGAGTCATCAGTACAACAAACACACTTATTTTCTACACCTGTACTTTCACTGCTACTTTCCAAATAAGCACCATTATATCCACTGTCACTTCTTTCCAGCTGAACACAAGTGCGGGTGGGCAAATGGGTAACACTGTCAATAATAAGAGGTTCACTCTGAATTTTCTTCACCTGTTCATCACACATTTCACCAACTGCAGTGTCTCCTTTTTTGTGCCTACTATGTACTCTGTGACTCTCTCCTCCGCCTCCTTTATGAATTGCACCAGAATTTACATCACCACTGCTACTACTAATTTGTCTAGTCAATAAGGCACCACTAGTACTGGGGCTTCCCCAGTGGTCAATGCCTGCACTGTCAAGCAATGTTTTCTCACTCAGGGTGGGTGATAAGGACAGATCAAACACTGAATCATTGACAATATTATTTAAACACTGATAATCAGAGTTCTCCTGCACTTCACTGCAGCGGATGAAATAACTAAGGACATAGAGAATGCGCTTGATGATTTCAGCTTTCTTGCCAACAACAACTGTGCGTGCAATCTTCAAGGACGGACCAATAGCTCCAAACAGGTCACTAGAGATGCAAAGATGAAGATTATTTTCAACTAAGTATTGAATACTAAGTATAGGCAATTCTGAATATATAAATCATGTAACACCTTCCACAATTGGTTTTGAAAATTTTATTATTCCATCAACACACATAAGTTAATCACCTATCTACAGTCACCAAGAGGAAATTCATAATGAGTCCATAGAAAAATGTATGCACCTACTACTAGAATACTAAATGCATCAAGATTTGGTAAGTCACTAGTCATCTGTTACATGAAATACTTTCAAATGGAAAACACATCCTAAGTTACCATGATATCAAAGCTGCATTATGTGTTATTTGCTTTTTTTTTTTAATTGTTTGATTAGTTGCAGGTTGAACAGTCTTTTCTTATTTTACAAAATGGTATTGAGGCTGCAAATTACTTAAGAAATTCAGTATCCAAAGCAAGCCAGCCTGGCTGAGAGGGTTGGGCTGAGGTCACGGACTAAAACAGGGCAAATTCTGACTCTTTAGGTTTTCCTTTGAATTTATCCAATAGCAGAGACTTCCCCTGTGAACCAGCAATTAACCTGTCAAGACCGATTTATCACCACCCCGCCCACCCTGAGTCAGGGGGAGATAACTCGCAAGAGGATTAAAGTCAAATGTAGAGACCATTACTTACTATTTAACTTCAGTGCACACCATAGCACAACAATACGGATTTCACTGTTGTGTTCATTTACATGTAATCTCAGTTTGGAAAAAAAAATCAGTGAAATATCTTAAGAAATAATAAAGTTATAGCGTTTTTTATACAGCGTATAAATTATGTTCATGTCTGTGAATTTGAATTGCATAATCACATTTTTCTCTCTTATACCACCCAGGATTTTTAAAATTATAGTCTGTATGGATGCCCGAATGCTTTATAGTGATTGCAGTGAAAAAAAATTGCTCAATCCATTTATATTAAAAAAGTTATGAATTTTCAAAGTTGAGTGATCGTTTTACACCCAGATGCTCAGGTTCAGGATATGTGGGAAAAAAATAGTTTACACAGTGTGATAGCTTAACTTATTTTACTATATCACTGTTTTATTTCACATGTGCAGACATGATGGAACACTCTTTTGGCAATCACATGGACAAACTCAAACTTTTGTGTAGATTGTGTGGAAATCGTTGCCTCACTAAAAATCAGAGGCAAAAAGGAATAAAACCTCGAAGTGTCCAAGACTTTCAGAAAGACATTTTAATTGTATTTCACATTAATGTTGCCCAAGACATCGTGTCTTTCCACTCTCCCTCTATCTGCAATAACTGTGTGTGTTGCATACGACGCATAAAAAGCCGAGGCAGTGAAACGACTATCACAAGAGCTGTTGCAGGTGAGAAGCAAACCAGTAAGATATGGACGCAATTCAATGCCTCTGCACAATTTAAAGATTGTTCCTCTTGTGCTCATTTTGACAGTTTTAGCGAGGGCTCCAAAAATGTTAAGAAAGCACAAAAGGCTCTAGAGATTGTTGAAACACAAGAGGATGCTACACGGTTGTCCCCAATGCCACAGCAAACTCCAGCCGAACAACAGCATGAAGACACATTTTTCCAAGAAGAAATGCAGAGTGACTGGCCCCAGGTGAGCGAACCTGAATCCAATGCCGACATGATCATGTATCTAGCTAGAGCAATTGCTGGTGGCTCATATGATCAAACTGGACTGGATGATTGTAATCTTGAATCAGCTGACTCATCGCTAGTTCCGGAATCATCAACCTGCACAGCAACGGCATCTGAGTATCTTGAAGACCAAGAATTTTTAAAGACCTGCTCTGCTTCAACCTCCGCCTTGGTCTTAGCAGATCTATCAGTTCAAGACGGAGCTAATCCAAAGGCAACGTCCACACCAGTCAAATCCCATCAGGACTCATCCACAAGTCCCCTCAAAACTCCCATCAGAATTAAAGCCACTTTTGACAGTGCAACATCCCCAATGCTCAAGGGTGCTCTCATATCGATGCAGTCCTTGACAGAGTCGATCAATGAACCACTGACTCACCAAGAAGAAGTGTTAAGCACATACCTCATCAAAAGGAAGCTTAACACATCAGAAAGGAAAGACACTGTTCTGCTCAAAACTAAAGGACAGCCATTAGTTTTTCATAGAGTCTGTGTACCTAGGAAAAAGTCATCATCAGTGACCTCTCCCTTACGTAGAAAGAGAGCCCGAAAGTGAGAGAAAGTAAGTCCCAAAGTGTCTGGCAGTTCTGAGGCTGACATCCTTGCACAAAAAGCATCAGAGTTTAAGAGGGTGAAAGGAAAGAAAAGAAAGGAACTTACGCCATCGATGGGACTCAGTAAAAGGACATTCACTGCACAGGAAACGTTAGCTATGAAGGAAACAATGAACATCACATACAACCAGCTTAGACTACAGTCACGATTTCTCAAAACCAGAGGTACCTTTCTCCCAAATGAACAATTTAGGGCAGTACACAAAGACATCATCAGTGGAGACATAGACATCAGACAGAAACTATTTGAAACAACCAAACAAAGAAAGCTTTTTGGAAAGGATGTTGCATTTGTCAAAGACCTGCCTGCATTTGTCATGAAAATGCTGGAAAAGCATGAAACAGCTGGGAACTTGCAATGGCATGGACTTATTCTACAAGATGGAATTTGGATAAAAATTGGAGGTGACCATGGAAAGAACAGCTTTAAAGTGTGCTTAAGCATTTGCAATTTAGAAAAACCAAACTCAAAACAAAACACCTTTTTAATAGCTTTAGCCAATGTCCAGGACACAACAATCAATTTACAAGCATTGATGAAAGACCTGACTCTGCAGATTGATGCCTTGAGATCCAGCCATTGAAAAGGAAAGTTGTTTACAGTTTTTGTCTTTGGGGATTACGCTTTTCTCACCAAGCTGTATGGCATATCTGGGCCAAATGGGAGGCATCCATGCCTATGATGTCATGACGACAAGACCACCATTCAGCAAGATCCAGTTAGCGAATCCCAGCCCCGGAGTTTAAATTCACTTGATGAGGACTACATTCGGTTTGTCGAACATGGTAGCAACGAAAAGCATGCCAAGCGATTCCACAGTATGATTCATCCTCCAATGGTCAACATTGATCTCACCTATGTAGCCCCTCCCTATCTGCCCATTCTACTTGGCATTGTTTTCAAACATCACAGATACCTAGAGCAGGAAGCCACAATCTTAGACGAATCAATTGCGGAGGAACGGGCTAAGTTGTCAGACGCGCACCATTTGTACAAAAAGTATGGCCAAGGTTGGGAGAAAACGATCCCACTGAAGGAGGAAAAGCAGTTCTTGAAAACC
Organism: Peronia verruculata; assembly: GCA_038406235.1. Taxonomy (NCBI): domain Eukaryota; kingdom Metazoa; phylum Mollusca; class Gastropoda; order Systellommatophora; family Onchidiidae; genus Peronia; species Peronia verruculata. The sequence continues at coordinate 4,219 of JBCAUA010284014.1, read as the reverse complement.
TGCCTTATTCTTGGCGATAATGTTGGCAATGCAAGAGACAGAAAGGAGCTGAAGCGATGTAGGAAAAGGATAATGGAAATCAAACAAGAACTAGCACACATAGAAGAGCACAAACACAGCACCAAAGGACCAGTGATAAAAGCACTACAGAAAGTCTTAGACAAAAACAATATAGTCCCACAGGCATATTATAGTGGTCAGTTTATTGGCAATCACTGTCACAAATATATACAGAGCCAGGTTTACAGAGAACTGACACAGCAGCTTATTCACACTGTGGCAATGAACACACAACAGGATAGTCTTATCACAAGGGCCTTTCGGACAGAGTCAAAATTCAACATGATCAACGATGATTTTAAAGAAGTACATTTAGCTGTGTCACATGCACGCCCTGTGTCGCAGGAAGATATTAGACATGCAGAAGAAGCTATAGTTAGGTACATGAAAAATTTTAGACAGGCCTTCCCACACAGAATCAGCCCCAAACATCATATTTTAGAAAAACACTGCATAGAATGGATGGAAAGATATGGCTTTGGACTGGCTTTTCATGGAGAGCAGGGAGGGGAAATGTTGCACTCTACAGTTGCAAAGACAGAGAAGAGAACAGCAGGCATGCGGCAGGAAAGTAAGAAGTTGACAAGTATTATGGAAACATCCTTACTACAGACCACCCCTGAACTGACCAGTTTGATACCCCAGCCAAAGAGAAGAAAGACGAAATGAACTAAATCGCCACATAATTTTGTAAATATTGAATAACACTAGTTTTATATCCTAGTACCTAGTGAAACATTGGACATTGCTGAACTTGGCAATCTGAGATCTCCCCTCACCACTTGTACTACAGGAACGGCATTGTAGTATTAAGCAACTTAATCTGACGCTGACAATTCAACCCAGCCCCTTTATTCATGTTTGTAAATGACTTTGCACTCACAGTCAAGCAGCCACTTCTGGTATCCCACATAAAACCACTCTGGATGATAACAGTCTCAGGATTACAAGGCTCTACTAGCTCTCACAGGGATGAATTGAGAGTAAATCTTGTGTGTCCTGTTTCATTGTTCATTGCTCTAGCATCACACAGAAACTGACCACAAAATTGGGTGGTATAAGAAAGATATAGGTGATAGAAGAATGCATGTCATTTATCCATCTTTTCACGATTTTTGCCACTTTTCACTGGCAAATTTAACATATCAAAGATGGATATATTGGGACAAAAAAAATAATCAGTATAGATGGTGGATATTAAGGTTTATATTTAGGCGTACGGGAACTAGATTATCCTGATGCAATCAGAATTTTAGAAGTTTATAAAACCACTGTAAAATGATAACAGCGCAATAAAAACTGACTGAGCTGAGAGGCCACACAGGTAAATTTCGCCCTCCCAGCGGCAGGGATCATGAACATAATCTGACCCAAGCAGCCGCCGTTAATGGGTTTTCGCGAAGCGAACTAAAAATCCAGTAGTTAGTCATCGCAATATCGAAATCATATGAATGATGATGAAAAAAAAAAAAAATGTAAATATTGAAAGGAATTGTTTCTAAAATGAAGTGTCTAATGTCAGAACAACACGAAATTATCGAATAAGCAAATTCATCAATGGGCATATAGAAGTTTTAAGTAATGAAGATATTTCAACACACTTTTTATACTGTAATGCACATTTTTTGCTAGGTTTATCTTCAGCAACTGACAACAGAGGTAGTAGGGCCTAGGGGTGCTGAAAAAAAAAAAAATGGGTAAATTAGTGTGAATCTATGAACATTATTTCTCAATTCTCTAGCTTCAGATCAAACAGATTCAACAATAATTCCACCTGGTTCGTGAACAAAATTCCACACCAAATGAACCCTAAATAAAGACATTATTTTTTGTTCAATTTTTACAAAATTTTAACACAGCTTTACAATTGTATTGCAGAAGCTAGGATTTGCGCCACAAAGCTGAGAAATTAGATTTAGGTGCCTATAAAATCTTACATTTTTTACATGTGCCATTCTCATGCTAAATTCTCTTAAATAAAAGGGATTAAAGTGGAAGTTTTGACATTTCTAAGGGGTCAAGACTAAGTATTATGTTGATTTTATGGAGTTAAATGGACCATGAGTGAAAGTATATTTGTGCCAGAGACATGTAAACCTAGGTCTTAAACGTAACATGTCATGTCCAGTTTAGCCATCAAATTTGATAAAGTTTTTCAAATACAAAAAAAAGGAGAAAACAAGTTTATTTTGTGTTGTAAGTATTAGTGAACTATTATATTTATTCTCCGATCGCAGAAAATCTGGGTATTAGGGGCTGATTTTGACGTGTTGCCTTTGCAACACTGGCAAACAAATTTATGTCACATTGTTACGTTAAAGAATTGACCACTGCGTTTCGTTTCCGCTGATCTGAAGTCGGAAGACATTCCTGTTTTTGAAAGTCTTATTTGTCCTATCGGGAGTTGCATCCCTTCCAATGGCATTCAAGATGGTGTCTACCACTGACAGTGAGTGATTTGTTAATGTCCACGGCAAATTGTGGTGTTACGTTTAAGATGTGTAGAGTTTTATGTTACGATTAAGACAGAAAATTGTGGATTTATTGGTTTTCTTCTCGCTCCTAATCATTTATCATGAGAAATATTACACTGGCATGTATAATTGCAGTTAAAACAATGGATTTCTTAGTGCTAGGATTTTGCTTAACTTGTTCACTTTGAACAACGATGCCAGTGATCTACAAATGGACAAAAATAGCCATCCTGTCTTTGTTACGATTCAGAATCTAATGTATTTTAAAATCATTAAAAGTGACTACATCCTTATCATTCACAAACAAACCTAAAACTGACATTAAACAACTATCTGGTGCCATCTAAAATTAGGTTTAGGATGGCCTTGGATTGAGTCTGATGACTGATCATCTTAACCGTAACAGGTCTAGCAGGACATAATCAGATTTTGTGTCCATGTTACCATTAAGTTGCCAAGGGGGAACATGAGTATCCTTTATTTGAAAATGAGTTACGTTGTGTCAAAGAGCTCAAATCATTTCTTTAGAATGATTTAAATTGAATTGTATCCAGTAAAATTTTATGCAAGTACTGTAATTGGTGTCTTGATATTTCATTCACCTTAAACATAACAGGGACACTTCTTTTTAATGTGATGATTATGGTCTATCATCTAGATCTAGGACAGTCTAAGTCATGAAAACAATGGACATGAATTTTATTTTACTTTATTGAGTTTCTATTTAGCACAAAAAGTTGGATATTATATTTTGTCATATGATAGTTTAATATATTTTGGACTACGTCTTAAACATAAGATGGACTTAATGACAAATTTGTCCATGTTGTGTTTAAGTCTTTATCTCAGACTTTAAACTGAATCTACAGTAGTCTACATTGACATTCAATCGCATACATTGAATGCCGAATGGGAAGAGGCAAATTCCATTTACATAATTTGTATTAATTAACTAATCTTTAGTTTTAACAGATGCTCTGGTGACAATAATGGTGACATACAGTCAGATCAACCATGGACAAGGGTGTGAACAAATAAGAGGGAAAGATGACCGCTTAGGCAGATGCTTTTATGTTCTTGTTATACATTAAATGATTATATCCTGCAATAATGTACAATTGCTCCTCCTATTCTAATTGCAGCGAATGGATGAAGCCACTGTCCCTAAAGTCACACAAAACTCCGAAGACAGCATTGTTAGCTGGGTTGCAGCCTCTTTTCCTGGAAAAGTCACCAAGACTTTCCTTGGTAATAGTACCATTAGAAAAGTTGTGGTTAGCGTGCTCACAAAAAAAAATTCACATAAGTTAACACTTAGATTTATAGTTAGATTTAAGGTTTTGTTAAGTAATTCATCTATCATGACAACTCTTTCTGCTATCTTTTAAGTAATGGCAAGCAACAACAGGTAAAATGTAATATTACTGCATCACAGTTTGAAAAGGCGCTACTGGCCCACTGTCTTTAAAGCTACTACTTTTACTGCTGCTACTACTACTACTGCGGCCACTACTACTACTGCTGCTGCTGCTGTTTTTGCTGCTACTAGGAGATCAGATTACAGTTTAAAGACACATCCACCTTTCCCAACTTAACTCCCACTAAATTCTCCCAGAATTAGGTATTTTTTCAAAATCACATGACCTAGTGGACATCGCCCACATGTAGACTTGTTTACCTGCTCT
>JBCAUA010283903.1:0-19755 GCA_038406235.1 Peronia verruculata | reverse complement strand
GCCTAAGAACCCGTCCGCCTAAGAACCCGCTTTTTTTTGTCTCCCGACGACCGGGTTCTTAGGCGGAGACCACTGTACTATCATATGGCCAGCATGGGTCATGTGGAGTTGCCTTTGAATAAAATCACCTCTAAGGCTGTTGACGTTATAATTATCAGAAATAAAATTAATGAAATATAAGGGGAGAAAAAACAGAACGGGTTGACTTTATCCTTAAAAAAGTTGAATAATGGTGCAGATAAAGATTCAAAAATTAAATTTCATGGATATGCCACATGGGGAAAAAAAAAGGGGGATGGATGAACTCTACATGTTTCATGTGTCATTGAAGAAGAAACAGAGCAAAAAGGCCAAAGTAACTTTCAAGTTAGTTTTACATTTCAGGCTAGAACTGTCACCACCATTCGAACACGATCACAAAAACGTGAAGACATTATCAATAACAATTGTTCAGTTCTGTAAGAACCAGTCAGCGCCTTTTTCCAATAAAAACACTGTATCCTCTAAGCAAAAACACAGACTAGGGTGGTGGATCAACCGAAACAAGATTTAACGAGCAGTTTATTCACATTCATTTGACCAAACATTCTACGTCAACAATTCCAGTTTTTATAAACAGAGACCAAAACATGTGAAACTGTGCTCAAATTTTCCTACTTATAAATATTTTGTGATATTTGCCAAAATGTTTTTTTCTTTAAACTGAGGGTTTTAAACATTACTTAATACATGCATCTTTGTTCATTTTAAACAAGTGTGGTTTTCAGAAGTATCACTCATGTACATTTCTAATGATTGGAACTAAAACTGCTTGTCAATGAGCTGTACAGCATGTGTTCCATTGATTTTGAATGAAAGATAGTGTTCAGTGAAACTTGACCCTTCACAACTCACAAAACAGGTCTTCTGGAAAGTTGGTCAAATACTACTGTTCACTCTTCCAACTGGAAGAAAGAAAAAACTGAGAAAACTTGATTCACCAAATCTTTAATTTATGGGTTGATAGATGAGACCATAACTTTGCTCTACATCCTTTCACTGCCAGCTGGTAAAAGAATCAATTTACTTCGCTTTCAAACACAATAGGTGTAGCTGGAACCTCTGCTGTGTTGGTCACTGACTTTGCCGAAAATTGCAGATGTCTGTACCCAAATGAAATTCAGTCCGCTTTTTTATTTCAAAGCTAGATGGCAGTGTTTCCCGCTGTCTTCTTTTTTTTTTTCTTTTACAAATGCCCAGAGTGCGGAGAGAGATTGAACAATCATCACATTTTTCTTTCCTACAATTTAATTCACGATGTCTGTTTTGCACGATATTGTCGGAAAAAGATAATTGGTTATGGACTTGAAACTCAAGGGTAACTGTTTGGTTGCGAAACTTATCATTGTCAGTGATTGTGCTGCCAATCAGTTTAAATCAAAAGAAACATTTGCATATCTCACAGAACTTTCAGCGACATCACACAATGTTATTACAGCCCTGACTGTCGCAGAAACCCATGCAATGCAGAGAGACAGATAATTGAAAATGCTGCTGAAAGAGGTGTGAGGTCTGGATATGTTGTAATTCAGCCTGCATTAGCTATGTTTCAAGTTTCAGTATTGTATTGATAATCCCACTCCTACTTCATCTCAATCTTTATGGTTATAAACATGTAAGTAGACAGTTTCCATGTGATGAAAAGGTCTTTTGGTATGTTGAAGGGGGCTTAACTAAGCCAGAGTTTAGTACTCTGCCTGGTTCAAGGAACCTATACGCTGTCAAAATGTCTAGGGGGTACTGTGCTTGCCACAAGCAGTCGATCTTGTTTATATTCAAGTTTCTTTTATTGGCATAACACAGCATTCATGAAAATTCAAATGTATATAAACAAGTGGGAAGTTGTAAAGCTTACAGATGCTAGAAATGTATTGAATGAACTTAATTGGTCTTTCCTTGATAATGGCACTTGTACAGTTGATGACAAGAAAGAAAATGTTGAGGGACCATGAATTATTGTGAAGGAGTGAATTGTGACAATATATTTGCTTTAAATGGAACAAGTTCAAATGGTCACAAGGCATTTTTGTTTGCTTTCAAAAAAAATATTTGCAGCATGTGTGCAAGTCTTCCATTCTAGAGGTGGAAAAGTTCCCTATGGTCATTTCATATTCAGATATTTTAACTGTGGAAACCTTGGTTAACAAAATTGCTTTGTCATTTAGACCTGATAGCACAGATCATTTATATGTTGTTTTGACAGTAACGGATGGCAACTGCATGTCAATTGCTGTGGTAACTTACGTTCTTGGAGATGATGGGCACCACATTGAAATAAGGTGCAACTGTGTTGCAGAACTTTGGCTCTGTGAAAAGAACTAATGTCTATGCCAGCTGTTAAGCAGTCAGCATTACTCTCTCTTCTCCTAGACACAGAATGTTTCCAGCATGAATACTGATTTATATCTAATCTTCAAAAGAAGTTTGGACACAGCTGTACTGAGCAAACCATAAGGGTTGTGGTAGATTGCTGCCTTTGTAGTTTCTTTGGTGTCACAATCCTCTCAGTTTATTCTATAAAAAGTCCTTCATCAATATATAATTGTTTAAAAATTTTTTCTTTTCACACCCTGAAATTTGCACAATAATCACACCATCACACTGGGAAGATAGGGGAGTGGAATATTGGGTTTCTATTATTTTATAATGTCAACCACATAGTTCCCCTTCTTCCTATGTCAGAGCCCACAGTTGTGGATTTTCTTTAGTTCATTCAGTTAAGTTTTGCATTGTCATTTTCATGTACTCAGTCCCTCTGCATGTAGATGTATGTAGTCCTATGACTGATTATTCACAACCATTTCTTGCTCATGTGGATTTCTTATGCCATTTCTTTGTCAAAAGTGTATCATAGATATTGTTTAGATTCTATTGTATTCTAACAGACATACAACATGTATTTATTTCAATTTCAGTGAATGATGTTTGTTTTGTATTTCTTATTTATTCCAGTGATTTGGTATAATAAAGGTCACCTCCATAATGATATTTAAGACAGTGCATAATTATTCATTAGCTCTTTAATGAGACGAATATTCTCGTCTTCTCCTTTTCTGTTTATGATTATCTGAACAAATTTGAGTCTTTCTTTGTATTTGTAAGCGATTTTGCTAACTTAAATGTGTTTCCTGATTTATGTATGATGGAGAATATGACAAAACACATAGATCTATTGTGTGACCTAATGTGACTATGTGATGCCGATATTTTTGTTACATGTATATCTTTCCTGTAAGCCTTCATTTGCTGTTTCAAGTATGTCTTTCTTATGTTGAGTGTATGTTAAATTTCACCTGATTTCAAGCATATTTAGGTGTAAAATTATCTCTGAAAGACATTGTAATCATTTGACTTGAAATGCATTTCAGTGGCTGAGTACATGTACATAAATTATAAATGTATTCCTGAGTTTATTGTTTGTTTTGATATCTTTATGAATCATTAAAGTTCAGTATGTGATAATTTTGCCTTTCTTGTGCAATTTTGAATTTTCACTCCCATTGACCCCATTAAAATGGACAAATTCTGAGAATGCCTCATAATTATGATGTACATGTAATATTATTTATTATGTGTATGTGAATCTGCCAGTAGCCCAGCATATTATTTTATTACAATAACTTACTTTTTCTTAAACAGTGCCAGGTCTAGTCCCCAACATTGTCTTTATTTTACAGTAAATGTAGAATATAATGGATTTAATTACCAATTTTATTTTTTTTTAATTTTTTTATTTTTTTAATTTATTTTTTTTGTTTGTAATTTTTATTATTTGAGAATTTTTAATTTTTTTTTTTAGTTTTTTCTGATGAGACGATCAGTATAGTTTTCTGAATTTTTTTTTTTTCTAAAGACATGATAATATCCATCAAAAGCAAGATCTGATTGAAATGAACAATACTATTCAATTTCTGTACATGTACTCTTACATATATGTAACTATCTTGTGATGATGATTATATAACAGAGCTGCGCTTACCTTTGTCGTGAATGTGTTTTTTTGCTTTCTCCAACTTTTCCTCATGCATTTAAAACAGTTTACCACATCTATGAGAACTATTCCACTCCTTATCAGAATATATTTAAACAAAGAAAAAAAACAGGTTACTCATTCCTTGTGATTTACTTTCTTTGTTGCAGGAGGAACAGGATTTTGCACAAGAACAGTCTTCGCTGCTGAATAAGGCATATGACACATTACTGAAACCTCTCAGTCGTGCCATCTACCTTCTGAAACAACAGAATATTGAAATCTCAGAACACGATAACTTTTCTGATCCGGAATTTTTGATGGAAGTCATGGAGGTCAGTGAGGAAATTAGTCATGCCAAGACAGCTGAAGATGTCAAGGAAATAGAGAAGAAAAATGATGAACAGATTGCAGAGGCTGTGAAAAGGATATCAGAATTGTGTCAGAAACGAATGTTTGAAGATATGAAAGATGCTACTATAAAGCTGAGATATTTTATTACTATTCAAGAGAGAATCAATGAAGTGAAACAAAGCAGTTTAGGTTGACACTAGAGAATATTTGTTTTTAGAAATGGTAATGGTTGTGCAGATTGAATGTTTAGTAATATAAGAATATTGTATTCTTTACATATAAGACCCCAGTGTGTGACTATGAATTGATCTGTATTGCACAAGGATTTGTGGGCTGAGTGTAACTTTGGCTAGAGGCTATGTATGACCTCTCTTGGAAGTAGAAGGGGTGACAAAATACATGTTGTGTGATCTGTGAAGTTATTGTACTCGTAGGAATGTAGGAGATTATTACTAATTAATATTACCTATCAAAGAAGGACATGGTAGAAATTGTTCATACAAAATCGCCAGCTTATTTGCTAGTGTATATTTATGAATTGGCACAAGAAAGAGCTTGAAAATTGGAAACTGTTGGTCCTTCCAGTCTTGCCTGCATTGATGCTGCAAATGTAGTGTGCTTAAGGGGGGCTGCCAGTCCTGAGAGTGATTTTTTGAATGCTTGGACTAGGGACTTTTTAAACTTCAAATTCAGATTCAGCATGTCCAAATTAGAGGAAAAGTGTGGAAAAACCTTTTGTTTTGCATTTGGTTGCCATGGCAGCGCCGCCATATTGGATTTGTCTTTTGAAAATTAGTTATTTTCAAAAGCCTAAGGCTCCTAGAGTACTGAATAGAATAGTGTGAAACTTTGCACATGAGTAATATGATCCTATCAAAAGGACAAAATGCATTTGTATTTTGTTTATATGTCATAGAATATTTTTTACCAGTTTTTTAAATATGTATATGGACAGATATAATTTTTTCGCTATTTTCCACCAAGTATCCAATTTTCCTTCAGAAATGGAAAAGAAATTCAGAAACAGTGATGTATTTCATCAGAACACATGCTATGGAAAATGTATATTCCACATTTGAAGGCAATTGGGCGAGAAATAAAAAAGCTTTAGGGGAAAAAGTAAAGAAATCATATATATTGAGAAAATCGCAATTGAATTTTCATAATCTCTCTATACAGTCATTTAGTGAGGTGATGTTGGTGCCTTTTTGGGGCATAAAGCCTATGTTTCTGACTCCATCCTTTGTTTTTCTGGTATGAGAAGAGTTCAAAGTGTGTAAAAATAGGAAAACCCCATTTTTGAGATTTCAATCCAAAAACCCCATTTTCAGGACACCCCCCCCCCCCCCCTTAAAAGTATGACCAATGTATTCATTTCTATCTGCATGTGATGAAAAGGTCTTGTGGTATTTTTATCATAAACGTGTATATGTATTATGTTTTGTACCTAGAGAAAAAAAATAATATTTCCCTGATTACTGAACACTAATGTACACCAGTACTAGAATTTAAATTTTTAACCAGTTTTTCTAGCATGACATATTTGTGCTCAAATCAACTAATTTAAGAGGGAAGAAATGCGCTTTCATTAGATTAAATTCAGGCAACAGAGATATTTGCAGTGAAAGAAGCAATCTGGTAATTTTGTTTTTCTTTTTTCAATGCTCTGAGATGCATATTATATTTCAATTTGTAATAGTACCATGAACGTTCTCACCTGATAATTACAAAAGTAAGTCTGGAAAGGCTGTGAGTGTGAGGCATGTATCGTAGTTATTCTTATTATCTAACAGATCACCGAGTTCAATGCTGCAGTGTCAATCTTTTTTTTAAAAACATGTACTTGATTAGTATGTGTACAAACGACTTTATTATATCATGCTGTGCTTTTTATGATTGAGATTTGAATCTCCAATAACATACTAGTTGATCTTGATCTTGTGGCCAGTCCTAAGAATGTGGAACTGGGAATTTATCATTAGTAACCCCAGTTCATCACATAAAGTAGAGATTTTGTACTGTAGAATGGTTTTTTTTTTCCCCATACCAACAGCCAGTTGCCTAAACTTTTAATGAAAAGTGATGTACACTCTCTGTTGTATAATGTATCAGGTTAAAATAGAATGCTTTAAATGAATTTTTTTGTGACCATCGTATTTTACACATTTCATATCCAACACTTAATTATAATGTGTGATATGAACTCTATGTATTAATTAATATACAAGTAATTTTCAGTCTGTGAGGCTATTAATTAAAACTATGCAAATCAATCCAGTGTCATCTCATTATGTTCCAAATCCATCAGTATCAGAGTTGGCACTTCATGAATGCATTTTTATCCTAAGACATAAATATTCCTGTTACATAAGTGTTTACAGTACTCTGAAATATACATGAATGTTGAACCTCCAATGTCAAATTAACAAAGATTTATTTGATAGGCTGTAATATATCTAATTTGTACATTTTTTTAAATCTATAATTAAATTGCTGCTCATTTTGCTATTTTACAGCAAATCATTTTCTCTAAATTTGTCCAAAAGCAGATCTTAGTGGTGAATGAAAGACACAGCAAATTGTGAAGTTTTTCTTCCTTAGCCAGTGCTTAGTCAAAAGTTACTCTGTTGAAACTCACCTACCACAACACAATTTTGTTTACGAAGTAAAGAATGGCCTCTTTTTTTAATTATGGCTGCATTCCTCTCAAGTTGAAGTAAATCAATATACTAGATTACAACAAGTAACACATAATCTCAAAAGATGGAACAATGTCACTTGAAAACCGTGAGTATAACAGAAACAATCTAACACACATAGAGCAAAGACAATGGAAATAATAATTTAAAAAAAAAAAAAAAAGATGAAACAAATTAGCATAACATAAACTGTTTTATTGTTTTCATTCATACAATCAGTTTTCATTTTTTTTTTCATCTCTTATACAGCAAGTGAAGGCATTCATGCAGCAACAAATGTGCAATCAAAGAAATATACATCATGGTATGCCATCTGCTTCCTTAAAAATCATACTGCCACTACTATAGTTTAAAAAAAAAAAAATCCATATCAACAAAATAGTTAAAGCCTGTACTGATTAATTTGCCCTTCATATTCCAATAAAATTTATGGGCCTTATTTTTTGTTGTTGTTTTTGTATGAAGCACGGCCTAATTTGGAAAGCAGGTTTTGTGAATTTGGGGCAAGAGTAACAGCAGTATTGTTTCTGAGGAACAATCATAATTATGTAGTGAGCTTGACTGAAAACCAAGACATGTAGATACAGTGTCCTGGACACATGAATACAATATATGGTACAAACAAAAATTCAAAAAGTCATTAGCAGTGTCACCTGGTTTCAGCTTATTCCTCCAGGCCATGCAATTATGAGTTGTCTTTTTTCTTTTCTCAACTTGGTGTAACAAAGTGAAAGACACAAATTTTTACAGCAATGTGTCCTGATTTTATAGACTTTGAACACCTTTCCATTTCTGTCCAGTGTCTGCCACTGTTTCAGAAACTTGTCATTTAAAATTTTGTATTATCTTCAAAGGAAATGCTTATTCTTGACAATGACACACAGCATAAAAATAAATTTCCTTTAATCATTTGGTGATTTGCACTTTAAATTACGTCCTCTCGCGTTCAGTTACCACTTTTAACTTCATGGTCTGCAAGTATACAACAGATACATGTATATCAAATCTCCCTGTTCCTGCAATTTGTATGCAACTCACTTTGTGTAAATATTTTATATACAATTATTTTAAAAATTCAAAATGCTCTCTCATCGATGAAGCCTGAGAACTATAGCAAAAAGTCAGGTAACATGTCATACCAGACAACTGAAATGAATAAAAGAAGGGTAAAAAATGGATGGGCTACATCTACTAATGATAAAAGTTGGCCGAGAACTGTTGATGCTGTTGTGAAGCAAAATATGTGGAATAACAATGTGATGATAAGAAGTCTTGGCGCAAACACAAGGTAATGTGATCATACTGAGCATTTGTGAACAGGCGATATGATGAAATGGTGCAGGCTAAATAAAACCCTTTTCCATGCAATGGTCACTAATTTAGGTAGTCTTGAAGGGGGTCCAGAGATACTGCAATTTGTGTGGAAGATGAATGGAATTTAAATGGGAAAGCTGCGACTGGTGAATGTGGGCATGAAACTGTAGAGGAGTGGTGTGAACTTGATTAACCATCCGAAGGCACAGCAGGTTTTGTCAATGGCATGTAAGACTGAATTTGTACAGGCTGGTCAAATGATCTCTTCCATTTCCATCTCCCTTCAACCCACATCCTCCCTCCTACTCAACAGATCAGTCACTATCACTATCACTAAAAAGAGCATGACTAAAGTTTGTCATTAGCCTTGGATGTAATACATCATGACATGGAATATGGAGATGGACATGAAGAAAATGAGCTCTCATTCCCCTCAATGACCCTTCTGTCCTCGCCTCTCAAAATCCCTCATCCCCAGTGATACCAATGCACAGATAAGGGTTAAAAGCATGATGATTAAGATGTTACAAATACTTCTGCCATACTTAAAAGCATACACTGACAGCATATACATGTATTTCATCCCATTTTCATGGGAACAAATGAATAATCCAAATTTTGTACCCATATATGAATTTTCTGTTCCCTAACACTATAAGTAAGCACGATGGTACACAAGTAGTCCCAATCTTTTCGACAAAAAAAAAAAAGAAAGAAAGTTGCTAAAAAAAAAAACAAGTAGTCAGGGTTGAACTAAAGGATTTAACATATTCAACTTTGTATCTTTCATTTTCTTAATTTGAATATTGAGAATCCAGCATTCTATGTTTTGAAAAGGTAATTGATAAGTTCCTGATAATCTGATATTCAACTCAGCCAGCATCCCCAATATATCAAGTTTGCATGAATAGCTTCTGCATTTTGAAAGTCAAAGCAACACCTTGAATGTACATAGGCACTGCAATAATTGATCTATACCTCACAATTACAGGATTGATATTATTATACATCATCTCTTTGCCCAAGGACAGATAAAGTTGCTCTCTTCACTTTTGCCTATCAACTGATTCTATTAAATAAAGAAATGCACAAGCACAATAATCATTAAGTTAAATCGATGGAACAAAACATTGTATGGCAAATGGTACTGACCTGCAGAGAATGTTTTAATTTCCCTAACAATCTTGAACCTTTTAGTTGGGCAAACATTTCATTCCCCAAATTCCTGTAGTAACATTCAGACTACATTATCAAGTCAATCAATATGTTTGCATACCATATTACAAGGGAATGCATCTGCTTTCTCCCTTTCACTATCTTTAACTCAAGATGTTCATTATAAGAAGACAGCTCATACCTACAAGTACAAGTCACTTATTTTGCAACATTAATGGATACTGATTACATGGTGAAGACATTTTTTTCACATTTAAACATTCAAGCATCTGACTACTGTCTGCTTGATATTCCATCACTAAACTTACACGGCATCTGCTGCCGTAGGGGAGGAGAGAAGAAAGAGAGACAAAAATATTTCCCTAACACAGAATTTCAGGAAAATTAATTTTAGGCCGTTCTCTGACGAAAATAATAGTTCATCTCTTGAGTCCCTGTCACTTTGTTAGTGCTTACTTCTGTTACTTTTGTTGTCATGTACATGCTATCAAAGTGTAAGATAAACATTTGTATCACCATACATGAACAGAGGATAAATACAAGAAAACACAAGACAAAGAGGATGATATTCCACTGTCACAGGAATGAGATAAGATTCATGTAACAGGTGGCTGGTCAGTAAATTGTGGTAATTGTATTTTGCTGCCAAGATCCTTTCTTATTTTCACACACCAGTAACTGTAAAGTAAACCAAATGATTACACAAAAGGTCAAACTGTAGCCATGTAAATAATGATTAATAATGAAAATGAACAATTTTCCATCAGGATATCAAATCATCCATTGATGTCAATGGGATTGGGTCTAGCACTACCTTGGCCACTTCTCAGACTTTACTGCCAGGGTGAATCTTTCAATTTATAGCCATTTATTCTCATTGCAATCAAATATAGGCAACAAAACATGCATTCATAGACCCTTTAACGAATTTGAACAAACTTACCAACCAAAAACGGCAAAATAATATTCAAGAAACTGAAAAGACATGGTCACCTCTCTCTGCAGCCTGCCTTACATCTGTATATCGTTTGTTGTCTGGTTTTCTCTCTCTTTCTCTCTCTCCCAAGTTCACAAACTCAAATGAACTCCGACCTCTACCGGTGGTTCAAGACCAAATGTCTTGCGCCCAGGGCAAATGAGTCGCAAGTCGCGCCAGGTGAGTTCAAGTCACTTCTATTTTTCACCATTTTTCACTATTTTCCAACTATGATACCAAAATATTTCTTTTTATTTCAGATTAAAAAAAGGTTTAAATTGACGTTCTGTGAAAACACAAATTTAGTATTTTAGTTGGAAAGTAGTTAAAAACGACCTAAAACAGCCATTTATCTTCATTGCCCGGGGCGACTTCCGACTCATTTGCCCTGGTCGCAAGTCAAATTATCCCTACTGCTGTACAATCCTTGCCTTGTGAGTGCACAAAAACTGCAGTCCACTTGTTGAGGAGCCTGTATAGCACTGTTAAAACCCACCCAATGACAAAAGGTTATCATACTGCATGAAAAGTTCGACCAAATTTTCACAAAAGTAATCTCACCATTTCATAAACTGAAAAATAAATGGAAAGCTCGTTGCTTAACGCAGATACAGGTAAGTTTCCATATGCATGGCAAAAATTAGCCTTTTCTGGTTTGCATTTCACTCAAAATTGAACATTTTCTTTATGTGAGCCCCAAATACATGTAGATCATCTCGGATTCTTGAGGACTCTGGCTCTAGCAAATAAAATTCACAGAGCTAAAAAAATGACAAGGATCTGACTAGCTAGACAAATCAAGTTTCAACCCTGACACAACATAGAAACAGATGCTACATAATAGAAATGTTTTTGAATTCTTTGTGTCAGGCACATCATCTCATATGATGCACTGACATTTGCCATTTTGCCAGAGAAATACATCAACTGGCTTTCCCTATGGGCACTGATATATTTTTGTGCTTTGCTCTAAGTCTTTGCTCTAAGTGTTAGCTCAGTGGTTTGTGCTGCGGTCTTTGAAAGCAGAGGTCGGTGGTTCCAATCTCAACGGTAGCATGTTGTATCCTTAGGAAAGATACTTAACACACAATTTTCCTCAGCCCACCCATCTGTAAAACGGGTACCTGATGTACATCGGGGGAAGTATAGTGGCGCTGCACTGCGGCGACGCGATCTGAAATGGCCAAGACAATTTCCCCCCTTGGGGGGTCAAGGGATGGTACTTTTACTTCACTTTTTTAAAGTCTTTTCTCACAACACACTTGATTTTCTTAAAGGTAACTCTTCACATCCTGCACTCTAAAAAAATGATCACATCCTGCACTCTAAAAATGAAGTTATGGGTATTTCCCTCTGTGACCTTGAAATCACAAAGCACAGATGAGACAAAATGTACAACAGACTGCTGATACCAAGAGTTCCAAGACAGATTCATATCCAATTTTCACCTTCACAAATGAAAAGTAAGTTAATTAATTTTATTTGAAGTGCTTATTTTCTTCTTCCTTTCTAAAACAAAAAAAAATTGAGTATGTGGAATGTCCCAGTGCATCATCTAAGCCACAAGCCTACTGATAGGCAATGGCATGAAAATTACCTTAAACACTACTGATTTTGATGATATTGTGAATGACTTTTAATTAAGAATTGTAGGATGCCACAAGCAGGAAGAGTCTGATGCTGAGATCTACAGGATGTCTTGTATGTAAAAGAAATAGGTTTTATTTTTTTTCTGCAGTGTTCAAGCATCTCATGAGAATCACTGAGCTGGCTTCTTTAGAACATTTACCCCCCCCCCCCCTTTAAGTGTGTGCCTTTCACTTACATAATCTGCACTGGCTGTCTAAGAGGATAATGTAAACATTGCAGTAAAAAATTGTCGCTAAAGACTACAATAACCCTGCTTAAAAAAAGAAAAAAAAAAAAAAGGCAACAAAAAAGCATATTAACAAACATTAGGAACTCTATTTCTGTAACTACTATTCTCATTATAAAAATTTCCTTCATTAGAGAATTTAGCACTTGGGTGAACAAAGCATTGCAGACCACTGTCCCTCTGACATTCTAAACATGAAGTCTTCTGATTACAATATTGCTGCTTGATGAAGGAGCTTCACTTCTCTCTCTCGGCAGTCCTGGTTTCACTTATAGTTGTGAACATTTGCTCTGTGTAACAATAATCATAATAAATGTCATATCTAAACCACAGTCATGATAACACATTTCGCTAAGATGTACCACCACAAAGGATTCACAGAGCAAATTTCTACTTATGTGTACTTTTTGAGGATTGAGCATCCATACAAACAAGATGTAAGACTTTGTCGGCACAAAAAAAAATACATAAACAACTATGATTATCATAAAAATAAAACCAGGAGAACAGCAAATCATTCACACTGAACTTTTGACTTGTTTGGTTTTGTTAGTCAAGAAAATGAAAAGCAATGCAAGGTGGCAAAATTGAGGGAGAGAACGAGAAAATGAAAGAGAAAAAAAAAACAAACAAATATTGATTTTATATTCCTGAAGTTACAGTTACAATATCAATGAAACGTCACATTATTTATGCACAGTCTGTGGAAAACATCAAGGAAAAGATAAAGAGTCCCTCATACCGGGATGACTGGCAACAAGTGATATAGTGCACGACCACTGAACCACACTACTAACAAGCAAACACACTCACACAGACCATGCGCCCAAGCAATAATAGATCTATCACTGTAACACTGAAGTCACTGTCACTGAAAACTCAGATAATGCAGCTTCAATACTATGCCTGTCAAATTTGTTTCCCTTTGAGTAAAATGCATAAGATATGCCCTCAATGAAAACAACTCTTGAGACTTAGTGCTTCATCCAAACCTACAATACTGTCTGTGCCTCCACAATAAATGCAAGTTTTAAAGATAGACCTGGTTTATGAAAGTTTGAGAATATTCTTTTCTGCATGAATGAGCACTATGAGTTACCAGATTAATCTCACTGAACTGGAGGGCAGAATGGAGAAAAGAGCGAGAGTGAACCAATATTATATTAAGCTATAGAATCAGTAATAACAAGATTTTGGCAAGAACACTATTCTTATTTCCCTTTGTTTCTCCCTCTTGAAAACACTGTAAATATTCTGAACTGATGAGATTCAACAGCACACCTCAATAAACACTGATAGTGAAAAACATCACTGCCGTCTGTGTTTGAGTTTGGGGGTATTGGAACTGCTATATTGCTTCCCTTCAACTACCCAGAACTTGCCCACTCAGTGACATTGTAGGAATGTAAGTTCTCATTAATACTGAATTCTACTGCTACTTTTTTGCCACAATCACGTTTCATATGTGAGTCTTAAAAAGGCTTCCACTCTCCTCTTCATACACTGTGTAATATCATAAAATGCAAAGTGTCTTGTTTTCTTCCTCTGCAAGTGATAAGCTGAAAACAAATACTAATATCCCATGTGAAGGATGTCAAACAGTATTCATATATATATATAGTAAAACATTTAATCCCCAGAACATGATGAAGGCATAATGATGATGATGATTTAAGATTGTATACTACAAATGTACATTTTTATGATTCAAATGAAATCCATCTTTAGGGTAGTTGTGTTTTGTAACATTTTTTTTTTTCCCTTTCATTTTGCTAGAATTATTTACACTCTTTTAGCGCCCATTCTTTCTATCACACAACAGTTGGCCTGGAAATAGTCTGTTCCATCCAATGGTATCCTCCTGTACAGAAAGTATAAATCTGAATGACAGGCATTCAACACTCCTGCTTATCTGTCAACTTATATCCTCATCACAGTGCTCGCCTCCCACTCATGAGCCCAGTCTCACCCCAACTCCAGGCACATACTCTGCAGCCAGATAAGCTGTTCACATCACATACACTATCCCACCCCAACTACTATCAAAGCCCTCTCTCCCTCCCTTCTCAGTCTATCTAATCCTATCCTATACTACTAGCACGGTGCTGTCCGATGTCTGACTGAGGACAAGGGTATGTGTCCGTTGGTGAGTCCATTGATGAGTGAATGACTACCGGAGCTCTTACTGCTTTCCTTACTACCATCACTTGAACTAGCAGTTACTGAACCGGGAGGAGGAGAGTAGTGCCGTGCTGAAGAAGGTGGACTAATTTCCTCTGAGGCAGATAAGCCCTCCTCCATGGTGATGACATTTGAGGTAGGAGGGGAGGATATGGGCTTATTCTGTTGATGACTGTCACTGGAGGTAGGCTGACTATTTCTAACTGTGCTGTGACTGTTTCTGTCTCCAGAACTGAACAGAGGCACCCGACGGAATCCCCCACTAGGAGGCTGGTTCAAAGTGGGTAGTCTTAATGTGGGCCTGTTGGCCATGGATGCTGGCAATGGTTTGGCCGCCGCAGGACGTTGCCAAGTGGAAGGGGGGCTGTTGGCAATTCCTGTACTATCACTGTTTGAACCTGACTGCAGGGGATCCACAGGGGAACCAGCAGCCACAGGTCCATTCACAGCACTGGGCTGATGATCACTGAGGAGTTGTGTGGTGTCATTTGTGAGTGGGGGTGGGTGGTGTCCAATGTAGTCTGATGAAAACGGGGTGGTATTCTGTACACTGTTTGCTCTGGGTGACACAGGACTCTGTCCCCGTCCTTTGCTTATCAATGGTTGAAGTTCTATGTGTCCGGAATTTTTTCCGACTGAGTCACTCCCATTGGGTTCATAGGATAATAATGCAGGTTGTTGAATCTTTACAAAAGGGGTGGCCTGAAGATCCTCTGACATGAATGGTTGGCTGGAATCATCAAAGTCTGGTTGAAAATCATTGTGAGGATCAAAGCCATCCACTTCCCGAAAGTTTTCATCCATATTTAAACCCCCCTGTGAAGGAAAGAAATCACTTCCTCGACCATCATCCATGAAACCTTCAGGATCAAGCCCATCCTCATACAATGATGCTGAGCCCCTACTTGGATGAGGAGAAGATTGGAATTGATAATCTCCACTACCTTTACCAGATAGAGAAAGCCGTGGGGCTGCAGCGCCCTCCTGGCTTAGGCTATTAATACTGCTAGAGTCGTCACTCCCCTCATCTTCTATAGGGCCCAACGCCCCACCCCCATCTCCCTCACCACCCACAGGGCCACCACCATCATTGAAAAAGTAGGACACTTTCTCAAAGCGTGGACTAAGATGAGGGAGCAAATATTCAATAATATCCTTGAAAGAAGGTCGCTTCTTTGGCTTCTTGGCCCAGCAACGCTGCATGAGATATTCCCTGAGAAAAATGAAAAAATATTTTAGAGGTATGTTTGTTATTTCTATCCCTTATTTGAAATATTTGTATCTACTTCTTTCCATTTCTATTCCACTTCATCTTTTAAATGATATGACAGTTGAAGTTTGTCATTAATCAGTGGATCTATGCACATAAACTATTGTGTTGGGCAATGCCCTTTAAAAGCCTTTTTCTATTACCATCGAAAGAAAAGTCTGGATCAAAGAGGTTCAAAAAGAAAAAATGTTGACCAGCAAAATACAAGTCTAATCTCATGATGAAACATATGAGTGCCTTTTCTTATATTTTCCTGCTCATTTTTAATCTTAGAGAAGCAGAAAAAGTCTATATGACTATAGCTGATAAGACTGGTACTAAAGCTTAAACTTCTTAACTTTCCTTATATCTCAGCTAGATACTATAATACATTATATGAGACCCCACTGTGATCTCTACTATGCAGACAACAAATGCCATATGCAATAAGCTGTAGCTCATATGCAAAAATGTTCAAACTAGTTATGACTAGTGAATTGTATCTGAATCAAATATGTGAAAAGTTCAAATAATTTTATCATACATTTTTGTGAGATGATGAGTTCTGTTACTTTTCAGGAATGATTCACTTGTTTTTGATTGATGCATTCACTGTTAACCACGAAAGTGTCAAAAGATTGATCTGGTCATGGACACATTCACTATACTTTGTGTTGAAATTCCTCTCCAAATAATACAGAAAACAGAAAAACTATAGACCCTGGCACAAAAGTATTTTGTAGTGAGAGGATTATGCCCCAAAAATAATTTTTTTTTCTTCAGTTTCTTCTTCCCTTTTGTTTTTTTTTTAATTTTGGTTTTGACCTCATCTCAAAACGTATGAAAACTCACTTTGTACTCAGACTTAACTGATCATTTCTGTAACATAAAAGGAAAAAACCCACCTGGTATGCCCGAAACATTTCTACCCGACATTTTTTAGGGTTTATTTGTTCAATGTTTTCACTGCCAATGAAATAAAACAACAAAAAGTCTTGCTGGACAAAGAAACATCTCTTTTATCAGTCACTCACATCTCCTCAGGACAACGGTCGGGCATCTCCATTGTGTTCCCATCAGAGATATACTTGACCACCTCTTCATTGGACAGACCTTGGTAGGGCTGAGCTGCAAGAGTGACCATCTCCCACATGACAACTCCATAGGACCTGCAGGACAACCAATATGGAAAGTTTCAAATGCACTGCATGCTTCCTCTCTCGCAGTTCTTCCATCTTCTAAGGACTTGATGATCAAAGTCTACCTGATCCTTTCCTGTTCTCTGAGATTCACCTTTGCTATATTACATGAAATATGAAAGACTAAAATCTCATGAGTAATGTCTGATACGAACAGCATTAAAAGAACTATCATGTTTCCACCTAAACAAAATTCATCAGACAAGGCTTTTGTTCTACAAGAACTAAAATCTTTCACAAAACTTTTTCTAGCAGCTCTCACATGGCCAGTATATTAAGAAAGAAACTGAGTGTAAAATAAAACAATGCATGACTGTGACAGGAAAGAAACAGTGCAAGAAGCTTCCGGTTTTTGCCATGTGACCCTGGAAATGTGGACTTCCAAAATATGTGTGAATTTCATGGTCATCAAATATTTTCTCTACTCTAAAAGAAATAAAGGTAAGACAAAAATTGTGATTAGATAACAAAATCATTCAGATGCTAATGTTCACTTTGTAGGATACCCATTAACTTTTACTGTAATTGATAAAATTATGTAACATAACAGTTCTAAATAAAATATGTTGGATGAATAGACAGTCTATAACTCTAAATTATACATCACTGCTCTGGCATAATCAATATGACAGTGAGAACAGCTTGTACATGTTCATTTTAAAACTCAACTAGCAGCACAATTTAAATAAAAAAAAAAAAAAAAGAAAACCTTTAGGTCATACATCAAAATGAACAAGCAAACAGGTCAATACTAACCACACATCTGACATGCTTGTAAACACTCCATCTCTGAGAGATTCTGGAGCCATCCATCTGACTGGTAGAAAGCCCTTTCCTCCCTTTCTATAATAGTCTGTTTCATAAATATCCCTGGTCATGCCAAAATCTGAAAGACAAAAACAAAACATTTCACATAGCTGTGACACACCAAGTATTTCACACTTGTCTAACATCAATTTCTTAATGCATCAAGCATAGCAGAAAATTAAATCTCCTTTATCAACAGTCAAATTCTGAATGTTTTAATTTTCTGAAAATCCAGATATCACATATATTTATCAGTCTACACTGCAAATAAGTGCTTCTCAAAACACACAATCAAACAAACATAGTATTGCTTTTTACTGGGTTTGCAAGGGAGCATTTCAACAAAAACAATTTTTTTTCAAAAATCACTACATTCAATTTTTAATTGCCAGCTCCAATGCATTTTCATTTCACACAGGAGACGCCACAAGATCAAATCAGGCGCTCATCAAACTGAGGCGACCAGAGAAATCATTCAACACATGATTTTTTTTTCTCCACAGAACCCTTCTATATCAATCTAATAATACATTTCAGTGTCAAATTTGATGAAACAGACAGACAAACATTTGTAATTTAATGGCACTGCCTAACAAGGATTAATAAGAATTTACAAAAATGATCCGCCATTTTCTCCCTAAATTCAGCTACAGCAACAAGGCATACCCATTGTCTTTCATTGCCAATATCTCAACTTAAGATAGAGCAAAACTTTCATCATGTCACGTCTCCTATGTTCTTGATCACAATATAAGTAACAATAAACAGAGACAAAAGCTGCACCTGTGAAAAAAATGTACTATAGTATCCTGGCCGAACTACTCACAAGCTATAACGCATGATATACACAAACAACGAATGATTAAATGAGAGAAAAGAACTTTATTTGTCATTCTAGATCTGTCTTAGAACAGTTAGTGAAAACAGCAACTCGTTTCTTCACACTTTTATGCATGGCTAGATATTTACCACCAATTTTCACTGTTCTGTCCTCTGCTACCATGCAGTTACGCGCTGCTAAATCTCTATGGACAAATTTCTTGTCTGCCAGGTAGGCCATGCCATCAGCTATTTCTCCTGCCATCTGCAAAATCTCTTGTAATGTTGGCGGGCTGGCACCTGACTCATTCTGTGCAAAGAAAATTAAAGAACAACATGTTCAACTGAAATACTATTAATGCTAGAACTGCGATCCAGCCCGAGGGCTATAATGCCGACCTTGTCAATCTGCATCGTCGGTGCCAGTGCTTAGCCTAAGGGTGTATGTTTTGACCATAGAGTCTCCACGTCGGCCTCGGAGTGACACAATGCAGGCCCAGACTGACCGCCTTGCTGACCAACATCTTCCCCTAATCCCTCCCTTGACTCCAACCTTTCTTCACATGTAATAACATTTGCATTCAGCCATGGTAGGAGAAGAGAGTGTATTCACAAAGACATGTCAATTTCATAAGGATGCCAATTTTATCACCCCTCATTTCACAGACCATTCCCATTACAGATTTTTTCATAGCCTGATGCAACTGCTTGGACCAAACCACTTCACATAGTGGTCTATTTACTTTCACATTGTAGAATCTTAGCACAAACTACAACCTATCATCCCTGTGACCACATGAACTTAGATAGTTCTTATTAGATCAGACAGCAAACGTTGACCGGGCAGCAGTGACTACAAAGAAGATATGAGCCTTTGCCAATAGGTGGGGGTTTTTTCATATAACTTACAAAATTGCTTCCTATGGCAATAAAAATGACACCTAAGCATTGAAACTTAAGTATGGTGTGCTCAACATGGTGATTCAGCTGTGGGAGCAGACCCATAGCAGCAAAGATGTGAGAAGAAATGTTACAAATGTATTTAGTTATAAAATCAATATTTTTCTATGATGTGAAGCGTGACGTTTCCAGATCG
>JBCAUA010283792.1:0-19756 GCA_038406235.1 Peronia verruculata | reverse complement strand
CGCGACGGTGACTACTTTGAAAAATAGAGTGCTAAGTATGTAGCTGAGTTGTTAAGCTTTCGTTTGATGTATTATTTTTGTATATGCTGTGGAAAATTAAAAAGTTATGATCAAACGGAACTTAATTATCAGCCTGCCCTCGTAATAATGAAACTAGACATTGTTTTTTGACACAAAAGTCCTAAGTTATAAATAATAAGGTACTGGAGAGAGAGAGAGAGAGAGAAAGAGAGAGAGAGAAAGTGAGCGGCAGAGACATAGAGAGAGAGAGAGAGAGAATGAGAGAGAGGGTGCGCGTGTGCGAGAGAAAGAGAGACAGAGAAAAAAAAAGGGGGAGGAGGGGTCGACCTAGTGTCATATTTCCACTCCTGAAGAGAAAAGAGAGAGAAAAGGACAGAGAGTATCTGAGGGGAAAAGAAAGACAGAAACATAAAAGGAAAGAAAGAGAGAGAGAGAGAGAGGGAAAAAAGCAAGAGGGTGAGGGGTATGAAAAAAAAAAGTGTTAGAGCAGGTAGCACGTGGTGAACACGAAGACAATGCACACTCTTCCACTCACAGCTGTGCACTAAGCCACACACTTGTTTTCCCCTTAAGTTTCTGCTACCATGCCACTCTAGCTGAGATCTCGGCAGGTAATATCACCACAACACATAAAATAGACAACAAAAAGGAAGAAAACCCCCAGCAGGATGATGCAATTACCCTGCATCAAAAGGAAGATGAAAGAAAAAGCAGTGTTTGAAGAAAAAAGGATGACAGCGCCTTCAACTGATGTGTTTGTTAATTTCTGCTTTTCATGCTGTCTCATCGCAGACTCAATGCTCTGTGGTAATTTCCCTCAAAAGACAGCCCGTCGGCGTATTAAATCCGATGCATCAGAGACATTTATTTAGCTCTTTCTTCTTCCATTTTCTATTATTTCAAACTTTTCATAAATACAGGTATGATGCTCGATGAAACAGCCCACGAGTGTGACTAAAAGGAAGACATTTCTGGGAGCTGTTGAGAAGTGGAAACCAACTCTACAGCCACGTTTCTCTCGTCCTAACCGCATCTCCAAATCGTCTTGCCAATATGGTTTACGCGTGCCCCACCCCCCCCCCCCCAACCTACATCCAAATCAAAACAAACTGTGCAGTTTCTGATCCGGAAATGCATGAGAAGCCTATGAATGCAAAAATAACATATAGATCTAAAGATGGGTCATTTGAGCACTTTCATCTAATACATCTGATGGAAATACATTATCTACTTGGGCTTATTATCTCAGTCTCACCCTCATTTCTTTCTAAGCAATATATTATTGTTTAAAGTTCAAGCCAAAGTGGAAACTGCGATTTACTTGTGTACCCAAATGCCAATGTTACCTCAATCCGTTTATGCTCTCATAAGAAAATACAGTAAAACGACTGCAAACAAATAGCATTATGAAATTGTCAAAGAAAAATCACCCCAATCTCTAACTCCGCGTTCCCTCGCCTCTCTTACAGTAAATAAACAGATACGTTTCTACAGGAAGCCGGACAACCCATAGCCGAGGAGTCCAAGACATGAAGCGGTCTTGGGCTCCTCAGCTGTGAGATGCCCGGCTTCATCACCATAAGAAAACAATAAGGCTCGTTTGGTTTGTGTAGTCAATGGAAGCAGCTCTGCACTCTGAACAAGTCTGCTTAACTGTCCTGTGCTTTACCTTTCATGATGAAATTTATAAATTCTTTAAGGCCACGACCTATTGCAGTAGTGGAGTGGAGACAGCGTGGCGATGTTATCACTGGCCGCCTGCCCGTTTGATATCCGAGTGGGCGCCGCTCCAAGACAAAGCTGACATTAGTATAGCAGGAACTGCCACCCGCCAAAATAATTAGTCTTTGCTTTGGCTGAAAATCCCCATGAATATAATATCAAGATTAAATATCCTTACCCCATACGAGAGTTCCCGGCATCAGACCAATAATACTCTTACTGATGTTGCCACGAATGGAGGCAAAAACAATGAAAACTTAGTTCTAAAGCCTGCTAGCGTGCCATTTCACATCAAACCGCACATCTGAATAGAATGTCGCTCATTTCGCTATACTCCCTCAGAGATTTGTTCTCATTCTGCGATCAATACATCAGCAATTCCTCGCTCAATTCCAGAATCTTTTTTGCTGTTTTTTTTATTCTCCTGCCGTCCAGGCAGTCATTCCTTCTCCTTTCCCAATTTCAACTCTCCTTTCTTTTTCTGTCTGCCCCGTCCCTCCCCATTTCTCCAAATCTGTCCCTACTTTTCCCTTTCCCGTGATTCTTTGCCCATCCAGTGTTCGTGTAAAACTCGTTACCATGTCACTATCAGTTCTAAATCCGGATGGCCAAACATTCAATGACATTCCCAAGGCATAGGATATTATTTCAGCTTTCACTCACTAACAACACAGCAGCATCTCTTTCCCAGCCTCCTCCTCTTCTCTCTTTCAAAAAAACTGGACACTTCACAGAAATCCTTTCTCCCCCCCCCCCCTTTTTTTTTTTTGGTTAAAAGTCTGAGAAATATTCGGCCATCCACCCGACATGCTTCTCATCTTCTCTGTGTTTATTTTGCACGGAAATGTAAAATATTGAGCAAATCAAATTGAAACTTTTGATGGCTCGGCTATGTAACTTAAAAATGTTCCTCTTTCTTTCAACAAAGACTACTGTTAGATTCTGTGCAAAAAAAAAAACCATACCCATAGCCAGTGTTTCACTATCTGGCTACCATCGGGCTGACCCTTACGGTACCTGGTAGCATGGCACACACTAGTCTCTTCCCTCTCGCTCCCCGAAGTTATAATAATACACTCTTTTCGCTCACCCTATCTCATCCGTGTTCTCGTCTTGGCCTCTTTGCTTCCTTCCGCCCCCACCCCTCCTCCCTCTCCAAAAACGCCTCCCCCCCCCCCTTCCTCCTCGGTTGCCCAGCAGAGCATTATTGGTTACATGGTAATGACTCATGCTCACACCACGGCGTCGTCATTGCGGACACGTAAAGCCGTGAGTGAACTCGGACGAAAAGAAGAAGTAGAAAAAAGGGCAACAACACAAAACCTGTCTAAATGTAAACTGAGATTTGGCACAGGGGCACGGGTATGACTGGGAACTTGAGGATGAGCAAGATGGAAGGGAGAGAGGGGGATCCGGGAGGGGGGTCTAGATAGAGCGGGGTGGGTATGAAGAGGTAGGCCAGGCTAGTGGATCTGATGCAGAACCAGACGAGGGGTATACAGGGGGTGGGTTAGAGGGCTAATGAGACTACACTATAACATACATGTATTTTACAGCAGATGAGATAGGGAAAAGGATTACATTCATGGAAAACCTAAACCTCCCGTGTTGGCGATTAGCTTCATCATTCTACTTGCCTTTCTTATTATACTATTGTTTGTTTTCGCTTTGCCTTATTTAACCATTTCAATGCCTGTGACCCTATAGGTATTTATCCGGTTGTCTCATCTAGGTTTCAATCAGTGGAGTGGCGTTCAGTCACTGAACTTAAAAACATCGACGTGACACTATTGAGATTCTGAAAAACCAAAACATACTCTTTCTAGGTTTGGAAGTTGAAATGATTTCACTGGGATATTTTACTGAAAGACTACAAGAAACCACAGAATGGCTTTAACTGTAAAACGTTTCTTTCATAATGAAATATATACTTAACACATGATTACAAATAATGCCTTAGTTCCTGCTAAATATCTTTCCTTGACTGATGTTTTGTTTTGCTATGTTAGGATAGACTGCGAAGTCACAGTGTAGATACTGTAAAATTTGCTGGATGCATTCAGTGGCAATTGGCAATCTGCAATTGGATTATATATCTACATGAAAAAGTAGGAAAAGCTCCTGGTATAATTATGCTTTATGAACACGTAAAACTGAAGCACATTAATGGCAAATAATACCATTTTGGGGGCCAACAGAGAAATTACTGGCAGCCAGAAAGTAGGAAATCCTATTAAAGTAGGAAATTTGACATCCCTGATAAGTGATATATACATTTTTTAAAAATATACAGATATGCTGGTGGATGGGAGAGTAGAAATCGACACAAGCCTCTGGTATGTAAGGGCAACTATCTACAAGATCTAAATCAGCACAAATCATGGATAGTTTATTCATGGTCATGATAACTGATGAGAATGGGAGATCGTTGTGCTCAGTCCTATTACCTCCCTTTATCAAACTATATCTCCCACCTATTGTCTGAACACAAAATTCTTTAGCTGTTCTACTGTATACTCTCATATTCCTGAATTATAATTTCACCAAACACATATGAATGCTTAATAACTACATTGCTTGCTTATACAACAAACAGATAATCGCATGATACTGGCACTAAACTATTAAAGAAAACTGTATGTAGTACAACAGGAATAATAATAATATGAAAAAATGTCACATAAGCAGATTGGCTAAAAAATAAACAAACAACTACAAGCTCTGACAACAGCTAAACAAACAAGCTGAAATTTCATTTTTTGAAAGGAGAGGTGATCTTAAACATCAGTTTTCTGAAGCAATAGCTTATTAGGCCTGACTTTGGCTCTATAAAACTTTTAGATTCTACAGTGTGGAGGTTAGGATTAGGAACTACAAGGACATCCAACAAAATTAAAGTGCGCCATCAGTAATAAATAAATAAATTAATATAAATACATAAGCAGTAGACATGGTATTCCATCAAGAAAGGAGTCCTGAAAGTGCTTCATCTATAATCGTCAAAGAACGTGAAATTATGTGAATGATAGAAAAAAAAATTGCATCCATTTTCAACTGATATGCCACACAGACAGATCAACATAAAACAATATAAGAGGAGGGCCAACATAGATCAAAGACAAAGTGCTTACCTGCTACGTGGTAGAAACATGGATCCTTCTATGAAAACTGAACCCGACAATAGAATATACCAGCAACTTGCTAACTGCCCTTGGCTGAAAGTAAAAAGTCCAATATGTGTTCAGTAAATTAAGTGAGAGCGATGTTATTATTAGTATTAAGCTTGACACAGACTAACCCAAAAGGGAAGAATGGCATAGAAAACGACCGACAATCACTAGTAAATAAATTATATATATATGATATGTGTTCTGACAAAACAACCATACTATATGCCTTGTTTTTTCTTTGATGTCTATTCTCAGATTTTACTACATGGGAAGATTTACGAATGTTTTGTGGTTTTGATGTCTGAGGGGTAAAAAAAGAAAAAATGGCTAAAAAAAGTGGAACATTGTGGCTAAGCATTTGCTGATAGGGAGAAACCTACAAAAGTTACATACAGAAATATAAAATATAGATTTAATCACTGACTATAAAAATGTGAATTTTTTTATAGCCTGCTGCTTGTGAATCCGCATCATCAGATATAGTTTTTTTTGCATATATATATTTTCATGCCACTAAGCTAATTTGTTATGTGCCGCCTAATTTCATCTGAATTTCATTTCAAGAAGCTGTTTGTTCAGCTTTTGATGCAATTTAGGCTCATTTGAGTCTTCCAATTAACTCATCATGCTATCTTCCTCTTGAAAAGGCACTAACTTATGCAAAAAATATAAAACTAGGACTACAGTTACAATGCCACATATGTAAGTGTATCTGAGATTTATGCGATGAATGTACTTATAAAACACTATATCAATTAACATTCAAAAGTAATGCAGCAAATCTATTCGCCTGCCTGTCAAAGAGTACAGAAAGTGAGAAGGAATGAAACTATAGAAAGAGACAGGAGGAAAAGCAGTGTAAATCAATGCCTGGAATATAGCTATCCTGAGTGATACAGTAATGAGAAAAAGGCACTGATGAACTGTACAATTGGTAAATATACAATTTTTAGGCAAAAAGAAAAAAAAAAAAAGACAAAAATAACAACTTGCTTTGGGAAGGGGAGGGGATGTAATTACCTCAAGTTACTAATTCAATTTTCCTAAAGAGGAAAAACAATTTGGAAAAGGCTTCAACAACTATTTGGCAGGACTGAGAATATGACTAGTTCCCCAAAAGGGAGAAATGGTGAAGAAAGCAACACACCAAGAAGTAAACAATTTTTTTTTTTTCCCTTTCTTTAAGCTTTCATTCCATTCCTGTCCCAATCTTTGGTTTGAAGGCATTGAAGTGAAGGGCTGTACATTCCAATAGCAGCTGCTGTTGTGTCTGCCAGCCCAGGCCACTAGTCAGAGTGAAGGAGTTTTGTAATATGACTCTCCCACTTCTGGCCTCTGCTAGGGGCAATGGCAAGCTTCTGGTGCCTCTGGCTCAGATTCCCAACCCTACTCCAGATGGGGGCGTACCATCATTAATCAGCAACAACACTATGGTGGTTGTTGCTCACAAGAGTTTCCTTAAATAGTTTTGATTTCCCCATTTCACATCCCTTCCTTCCCTTCTTTTCCTTTGTTACAGTCTATCCTAACTAGGTTCAGACACTGGTGTGAATGCACACATTCACATCATATACTGAACCTGTGCCATAAAAAAGATACAAACCAACCTTTCTATTGAAAAATAAAAACATTTATCAGCCTTGAATGGGAAATAAATGATAAGGATTTTTTTTTTTTTCTAAAATACATCTTTCAAATTACCGAGGATATTTATTGTTTAGTATATTTGGTAAGCATACAAAAATAGTAATAATAATAACAAGCAATTTACACAGGCCTATGTCCAATTCCAGATTGATGGAAGTCACGTGAGTTGCAAGATATTTCAAACTTTGACTACTGCAATTATCATAAAAAAAGAATACATATACTGTACTAGAGAGAAGGAAATCCTTTAGTTAAATCACAACAGTTATTTCATAACTTGGCTAAAACCAGAAAAATATCAATAAACGGGGGAGGGAGGGTTGAACTTTCCCATGTTTTTACACCAAAGGGTGTGCTTGAGAAAATTTTCACTGCTGGCAATGCATATACTACATTTTTTTTTTTATTTGGTTTATCAAGTTCTCCTGTGCATTGTTTTCTTGACACATTTGCATAGTGAAACTTCCCTACACTGTATTATTTTTTTCTTTCCTCTTGGCCATAGGATGTATTTAAAACATCACATAATTATCTACAAATTATGCAAATGTTTATTACTTGTACTTGTGCATTTTATTATTGAATGTATATTGTACCATACTGCTACATCAATCTGAGCATTACTAAAAACAATTATGACTCAGTATAGTGTACTACAAGTGCCAACATGTTACACAAAACAAAGAAAGTCACAATGAGGCGATTATGAGCCTCTACATCAACATAAGAAAAAGAGTTTTTCTTTGTGGTAGGCAGGCAGAGAACCAAGAACAGAACATTGGAGAGGGAGGGAGCAAAGTAAAGAAAGAAAAATTTTACTATGGAGTTGTCTAGGAGTGTTTTATATCAAAGTTATACTAATGTGCTTAACATGGTGAAATAGCTCTCGATCTCATACAAAAAAAGAGACAGTATCACCTCCATTACTTCATGCAGAATGAGTGATTTATAATCCTTTCTGTGCTAAGTTAGCTGTGTGTCACCATAATAATTTCATTGTTGGATTTTCTATTTTCTGTTGCAATTAAATAACTTTCTTTAAAACATACAAATACAAAACACATTAGATATTGCCACTTTTAAAAAAGATATATATATTTATAAATATTTATATTCTGAAATACTACTGAAATGCTGATAGGCCTTCATAAATATTTCATTAAGAGGCATGCTATAACTATGATATATTGATGCAATAATGATACATAAATCATTCCTCAGACAAATATCAAGAAGGAATCTAAAGGACAGAAGCTGATGTACCGATAACATCAATGTCATATTTAGTAATTATTAGCATTGAAGTAAGTAATAAATGTTATCATTAATGGTCAATGCCTAATTTGTCACAACAACATTATATTTCCATGCTACAAGTCCCCTCATTATTTTCAGCAGTTCTAGAGTTATTACATGTACAACTAGTGTGCCAAAATTACTAAAGTACTGATGAAAGTTGTCAAATTCTTGCAATTTCTCTTCAATTCTCAGGTGGCATTTTATTCATATGTTTTCGATTTTTTTGCTATATTAAAAGGGCACTGGAAACACAGTACAAATTTTTTGGTCCCATTTTATTCTCTTTCCACTTTGAAACAAGATCAGTAATATTGGCAAGACTGAGGTCTAACTTCCCCAATGCAGGATCACTCAATCATATCATATCAAGAACTGTGGATAACCCACAGCTTTAAGGGTAATTCACATTATCAACATAATTTAATTAAACTGACCAAGGAGAAGAATTTTCAAAGCAAAAAAAAAAAAAAGAGGAGGGAACTTACTAGTAAATGATATCATTAGCTTCATGATACTCATAGCGCACAAAGGAACATAAGCTCTGAAGTGCATGCTCTCTTAGCCCAGAAAGGGCTTCCATGCCATGGAGGAAAGAATAGATCACCTTCAGGTCCTGCAAATGATAAACAGCACCATGAGCAAATGACATAAAAGCACTTTGAATATTCAATGAAGTTTTATTTGTTTTTTTCATGACCCTGTTTACATGAAAATAATTCATTTAAAAATAAATAACCATGTAATAAATGTAATTAATGAAGGCAGAGTATTGCGCAAGAAGACCTCACATTCCATTCTCATCAGATGAGTGTATTACCATTATAATTAAGTCTATGCTAACATGTCATTAAATTCCATTCAATCTAATCAAACCATAACTCTAGATCTGTGAACGAGCTAGAACTTAGAAGGCACAAAACTCCATTGTGGAGAATAATGCTGGCTTGACGATCTCCATGACTGGCATTTAGCTTCAGGACATTCTGTTTAAACTCATTCCACCCACGATTGGAATGACACAATGCAAGCCCATAGCCCTCCTCAAACCTCTCCCCTAATTCCACCCCTTCTTGAGATATAGAAGGGGTGTTGAACATGAAATCAAAGTTTGTCCCCCTGACACACAGCTGTAACAACTGATGTAACTCCTTGGACCAGACCATTTCCATTGCTATATTCATCGTATAGAATCTCATGTATACTTACAAACTTAAACTACAAGATATCACTCCTCTAATGATATGGACTTGGATTGTTCTTCTGACAGGCAAACTAGTGCTTGACTCCCAGCAACCACAAAAAATGTATGAAAGTAGTCTAGTGATGGCATAACATGACAGCACAAGAGCTATTATTTTATGTAAACTAACAAATACATAGATTGAGACTGTTAAAGAGATGTTGGGGAGATGCCTAATTGTTGTTCATTGTATGGAATAACAAAACAAAGAGACTGATATTCTCCTCCAGCTTCATCATTTAATTTGATTTCAGATTGATCACTTGGGAGGATTTGAGTGGGTCACGTGGTCACTGATTCCTGTTCTTACATCCTTGTATTCTCAACTCTATAGAATCTATTACATTACACTCTATACAGAGACTTCAGGAAAACTGAACATCATGTATATCAGGCATTTTCCTATATCATGATATCATTAATATTAACACTACTTACTATTTTTGGCTACTATTTGGAGGACATCTAGATTCCAAAGGCTATGAGTCTGTCACTCACAGCAAAGAATTATATATAGTTCTAAATTTCCTATTCATCGTAACAGGGTCAAGTCAAGAAGTAAGGCAAACTTATGGCAAGGCAAAGATCATCTGTCGATGGGATTCCTGGCATATTGATGAACTCTTACTATGAAATAAGTTCCATTGGCTATGAAAAGTTTTACTTGCACCTGTACCTGTCCCGTGAAAATTTGACAAAACAGGGTCCCACAAACCCTGAATTTGGGCAACATGCTGAGAAATCACAGGGAAGCGACAGATGTAGCAGAGAAAAGTCATTTATTGACATTATAATGCACACTGTGAACGGGTTCTACCTTCAGTACAATGTGATCCATATGACACCGGTTACAAAATGTTTGAATTTTAAGTTTTAAAGAAACTATATTTACACTGTTTATTTTGCTAAGTTTACAAAGGACTGGCTAAGTTTTCAAAAGGACTGAAAAAAGTAGTATACTATGCTTACCTTTTCAGAGCGCGCTCCAGGAGGTTTTTTCAAGCACAGAATAAACTGTCCTGTATCACTTGCCATGGCCAGTTTGAAAAATCAACACGTTTTCTTAAAATGTCAATATATAATGCACTTAAAACAATGAACTTTCAAGAGCATCTTAAAAGATGTCTGTCTTTGGAGTACAAAATCACCACACATTTTCATTCGAATAAACTTGTGAATGAGCTGGATGATAAATTCAACAGTTTGAATCTCCACACCGGGAATGTGTTTTCCCACATGATAGTCTCTCAAAAAGTAAGCGTCCATTCACATTAGTTTGGCCAGATCATCTAACCTATGGCATAATGATGATGTTAATGTCTTCTCAGCTCCCAAGATTTGTCACATATTATCAGCATTCACTGGTTTGCTAGGAACTTTGAAATACAGAAAACGTTAATTGTTATCTAAAGCTGACATTATGTGCTGTTTACCAATCACAGTTACTGAGAGAAAAGAAAACTCCTTCAGCAAATCTAACTGAATAAGTTCCGATCACAACATTGCTAGTCCTCTTGCATTTCAAAAAAAAAACAAAAAAACATCATATTCGATACAATCTGGGATGTCACTCTGTCTACATGAAAAAGTAGGAAAAGTTCCTGTCTACTCACTAGCAACACATAGGTACATGAATGATAAAGTAATACTGGATTTGGGGCCAAAAGAGAAATTACTGACAGCCAAACAGTAGGAAATCCTATTAAAGTAGGACATTTGACATCCTTGTACAATGTAATGAACGGCATTTTACTGCCTTTCCTTTTCTATGGCACTGACTTGGCAGCAAAGAGATCTGGTACTTAATGAAATATATTCGTACTTAATGAAATATATTCCTGTTTTACAATCTTATACTAACAAAGAATGTTTCCCCTCCTCTTTGTTGGTTTCATAGCTCATTCACTCCTACTACAATTTCATTCTTAAAATATCACACTGATCTAGATAAGGAGTTTTTTTTATGAATCAGTTACAAAAAGAAAGCTACAAAGGCACCTTCTGCAAATGAAGCAGTTGCATCTCAAAATAAAAACTCAATTACATTTACACTGTGATGCATTGGTTCAAAAGTATCAAAAAGCCCTTTACATTTTGTGGAAATCTCATCCTACTATTGAAACTCATGATTAATTATATGATTCTGCACAATGCAAGGAATTACCAGCAATTTGTGAAATGATAGTGACTTGTCTCAATCTTTGACAGGTTTCTGTAAGAAGGACGACGACTTATAAACTTCACAATTCACAATATTACATATTCACATTATGATCTATACCATGACAGCACTTTCCAGACTGGAATCCAGTGATACATTTTCTGGTAAACTTGTAAGAACATCAATGGCCTGTTCTGTCCCAATCAACACAGAAAAGTGATGTGTTTGTCTTAAACTTCTTTTCCAACTACTAAAGAAGTCAGGTAAAGATCAGGCATGGTGATAGACCACAGTTTAAGAAACATATTTTTTCAAAACCAACTCAAGTCTGGTTAAGTAACTATAACGCTTTCTGACATTAAAAGTAGTGAAGAAACGTCCATGTTTCTACAAGAGGAAGTTACAAGTCTGACTGGTGTAGACTCAAAATCCTTTTCATCCATTTTATTTAATCAATGCAAACGATCAAGATCTACTTTGAAAGGATTATGGGCATTATTTTGGAAAGTTTCCTCTACATCATCATCAATAGAATATATTCATAATTTTAGCTAGACTGCAATGCACGCACATACACACAAACTTTCCTTCAAATATCTGTAAAATCATTTGTTGGTTTGTTTACTTGCAAACAAGGGACTGATTCTTGTAAATCCCGTTAGCTATTAGATCAAGATCTAGATTCTAGATCTAGATCTACTATTAGTATTATAGGGTGGATTATTTTGATAGTTCTGCACTATATAGGGGCCTAATAAATGAATCTACTTAATCGCCCTCGATCACTAGACACGTCATCACTATATGAATTTGATGGGATGTATCAGACTCTAGTCTTAAATTTAGGCCTGAGTCTCAACTTTCTTCTTCCACCACACTTAAAAGAGTCTAGATCTAGGGAGAGAATCTAGACTAGATTCTAGGAGTGGTTCAAAACAAATAGTCTAAATCTAGATATCTGTCTGAACTCTTAATTCTTAGCAAGTAGGATTCCAAAATACACTCTAATGAATCGTTTCCAAAGCTAAAAGGTCAACAGATAACAGGTTCATTGGAAAAATAAAAGGGATATTTAAGGTGTCTGTCGTGTCGGTGTAGTCTCATTTAATTATTGGTTTCTATTGTCCATAGATCCATGAATGACAAACGAGACTCAATGAACGAATGCATCAAGAGGAGTAGAAGCAGCAACTGTGTGACAACAGTCTGGGGTAGGTGCAAAAAATGGAGCTTTTCTTACAAAATGTAAGTGCAGAAGAAATCACAGGACTGCACACAAGTTAAGAAACAGTGCTGACGACTGTCTTTCCTATTTTTCATTTCTCAATGAATTATTGACGCCATCATGTTTATTGTCAGAATGAGGCTTCTTCCGGTAACTCCGATTGGTTGAACGGTACCTTCATCTGCCGTCTAGCGACAGAAAAAGTTGCGGGCAATCACTCCGCTAGTTATAAACTTTATTTGCCAATTGGGCTTAGATCTACTTCATTGGACAAAAAGTGTCATACTGTGTTATCAGTTCGTGTCAAGTGGGTTTTTCATCAACAGAAAATATATATGTATCCCCAAATGTAAACAGAAAACAAATAAAACTCTAGAAATAAAAGGCACATTTATATGCTATATTGTATCAAGCTAAGTTGATTTGCTCTGAAAATATAAACGTTGAATCACAATAATGTTTCTACCATTTGCTTACAAAATTTTCTCTGTAAGGAGGTCAAGCATACTTTTCTTAAAAATGACTATTCTAAAGTCTATTTTATTTTTTCAACACATTTTAGTCTCACAAAGTGGTATGTGGGCTTCTCACATTCCAAATTTCACTATTAGTTGTAAGGGGTGATGGTTTTTTTCGTTATTTTGACTTCCTTCACGACACATTCTGGTAATAATAAGACACGGACCTGCACACAAAGCTTAGACCGGTGATCTAAATGAACTGACAACCCTCACCATTCACTTACATAGTCAAGAGATTGAGAGAGAGAGAGAAAAACAAGAGTTGACAAGCAGCCAAAAGCGTGAGTGTCCTTAGAGCATACAGTAGCTTTGACTCAGTTATCAAGAGAATTTGAGCGAAAAAGTAGGCCAACAAAACAAAGACTAAATAAACCACGAACAGAGTAAAAAATGCACATTTTTACACACATTAGAACCAGATCTAGATCTAGATTTAGATCTAGATTCTAGATTCTTGATCTGTCTAGATATCTCTAGACCTAGTTCTAGACGCCTAGATCTAGATAATATATTGTTATTATATAGATCTAGATCTATATATACTATAAGTCATATATTTTAAGATTATTATTTTCTATTAAAAAAAAAAAAAGATAGGCTATTGCCATTGGTTGTATATTTCTTAGTAGATCTAGATCTAGATTAGATCTAGTAGATCTAGTCTAGATATAGATTAAGTAAGGAAGGGCTGATGTTGATAATATCCACAGTGGAATTGGGATATTAAGAAACCCAAGGCCCAAGCCAAGGGACCAGGATTTCACAGCTTTTTGGTTTGTTCCCACCCCTTCTAGATCTAGATCTACTTATTTGGCCTACATGTTAGCATTAGGGTGGACTTGCTCTGGTCGAGGGTCTCATACATGTTAGCGTAAGGGAGGACTGTCACCCACTCATCTTACCTACATGTTAGCATTAAGGTGGACTTGCGCTGGTCGAGGGTCCCAGCAGGTTAAGCCAGCGGGGTTGTTCTATTATTTGATTAGAATAAATAGGCCTATATGTTATAAAAGTGGGGGTGGGAACAAATGAAAAAGCGCCAGAATTTCTTTACATCCAACAGAGACCATTAAAAAGGGGGCGAATCTTACATTGACTCATGAATTATTTTTCCTGATAAAAGCCTGTGCATACCTTTTGCGCAGAAAATGTCTAACAGTAACAATTTTTTTAAACAAGAATGAAACATTTGAACTGGTAGGTTACCAAATGTTACGTTTTACTGTGCACTGAAAGTTCGAGTAATGTGCTGCAGCGTGGAGGCTTATCAATAAACACAGTCTCATTTATAAATGGCCACTCCCAGACCATTGTTTGCATGTATTAGATCTAGATCTGTCATATTGCAGAATGTTCCTTAACACGGTAAAGATTACTCCTTGTCTCCCCTGCCCCGCATGCCCTGCCCAAACCACTTTTCTTCCACGTGTGTGGACAAAGAAATACCGCCCCCACCCTAGGTTGTTTTACCTGGGCCTAGCCTATTGCTTAAGTATCATGCAAATGCTGTATTAACCATCACTGCGTAATCGTTCATATTCGACTAAGTACCGATTTGGAAATCCCTGACGGAGTGTTTGTATTGTACCCCTTACTGAAAATAAACACCACGAAATCACATAACACTAGTGTTGAACGCAAAACTTCAGGAACATGCGACACGGAAGTACTTCGTACTTTTTCTTATGTCATTAAATCAATGACACTACTCAGTACTACTATTCTTTGGAGGCCATCTAAGTTCAATAGGCTCACAATGAAGAGTTATAGTGACACATTTCCTCCACATCGTTAGAGGATCAAACCAAAAAGTGAGTCAAATTTGTGAATAATTCGGAGTGTTTGTACCCCCCATGGTAAAAATAGACCCCAGTATTTCCAACCTTTTGCTTGGTCGGAACAAATCTATTGAAGCCAGCGGCATTGTTAGAAGTGACTGAACAAATAAAAGCTGGTTGCACGCGCTGTTTAACCATCTTTGGCATGCCGCCAGGTGGTTTTACTCATCACTTCTGGGAAAATTATTTCTTTTATGTGAGATCGGGAGGATTGATATTTCATAACGAGATTTTATTACACGAAAGAATAAAAATATAAAACAAGACTGCATTATATTCTATTCTTTATTACTGAAATTTCACAACATCCGATTTTGTATATATAAATCTGAGTTCAATGAGTTCACTGTACTTATACTACAGTTCAAGATGAGGTTCAACATTTTTATAGCTTGTAAACTTTGAATGGTAGAAGTCAGTATTTTGATTTTTTTAATAATGAACTGTTTCCACTGAGGGCTCATACATGTGCAAGAAGGTCTTGAATCTTTACTTTTGACTTGATAGAAGTGTTCGTGACAGCAAATTTGACTACATTATTTATTTTATTTTTTTTTTTTTTTTGCGACATAAAGTATAAACATAAGATTCTTGCTCACACCTGAATATTAGTGAGCATGCACTGTTGTTACTAGCTTCTGTGTTCACTGGTGATTCAAAATTGTGTTCCAAATTAATGCAAGTGCTGCCCATTTTCATAAGAGGCATAGAGACTTTCTAAACGCAGTGTGGTTCACATTGAATCTAAGGATTGTGGGCACAGTGCTGATGTGCAAATGTATTTATACAACATTGCTTTTATCTCAGTCCATATTTTGTGTGTGTGCACAGTTGTGAATTTATAATTTAACTGTAGGGCTGTGAAAAAAAAAAAATAGTATTCTATACAAGTACAGAAATATTTAATTCACTATTTTGCATTTAGCACAGATTTATTACACTGGAACCTGCGAGAAGTCAACTTGCTTAAAGTAAACTCTTTTTAAGTTAAAATCAAACTTCTCCGGCGGCCCCATTTTTTCCCTCAATATATCATTAGTCTTGTCTCTGATAATGTCAACACCTTCAGAAGCCAATCTCACTTGAAGTCAACTCCAAATGGCCCACGCTGGGTTACTGACAGTCATAAATTGTAAAGACAAAGAGAAAAAAAGTCAGGCAGATTTACACAGACCCCATGTTATGACAACACTATAGCCTGTGGGCATGTTGCTGTATTGAAAAGATGCTTGGCTCTCTTCACCTGTCTTACGTTGGCGGGGATACACAACACCCACACAGCAGTTTCACACTTGCGCTCCTTGCCCTTCTCGCGTTCGATTGCGAGCCCGTGAATGGTTAGCACAACTGACCACTGACCATCTTGCCAGTGGCATGCAGTTGCAAGGTTGACCTTTCCACTTGTCTTGCGTTAGCGACAATTCACCAACACCTACTCCCACTCGGCTCTCATCACCCTACTTGTTGACACTTACACTTAAAGACAATGCAGACATTTAATTTGAATCATGTCTTTAAATCATGTAATAGTACCAAGATAACCACCCAGGAGAAGATTGAAAAAATGTTCGCTGTGATTAGTCAACCTATTATTATCAACTCCATGATCAGAATGTCTGTAAGGGGCATAACCCAATAAATATACAAAACATTTTGACCCCCAGTGCCTACCAGATATTGTGTTCCCTGAAACCGGATAAAGTCAATCTCCCTTAAAGTCAACACTTTATCTTGGTCCCGAGAGGTTGACTCTAAGTGGATTCCACTAACTTATTCAGAAAAATGAAATGGCGTTGTATGGCTATGGCCACAGTTAAAAATATCCTGCTGAGTACAGTGTATTGAGAAAGAGCAAAAGTGTACAATAAAAAACGTTTCCCGCGATTTCATACTGATAATTGATCTATGGAATGCAGTGATATCTGTTTTCAAAAAGTTTTTAAAATCGTGTCTTACAGACTTTGATAATGCCCTCGAGCTCCGCCTGATACACTTCTAGTCTGTGGTATTTATTAGCTGCCATCATACAGGTATCACGTAGATCTAATTTGGGAAGAAAAAAATCAATACTATCAGGCAAACGGCTTGCCCATCTTGTTCATCCCT
Organism: Peronia verruculata; assembly: GCA_038406235.1. NCBI lineage: Eukaryota > Metazoa > Mollusca > Gastropoda > Systellommatophora > Onchidiidae > Peronia > Peronia verruculata. Next base: position 2,806 of record JBCAUA010283792.1, on the reverse strand, counting down.
TCACCATTATGAACCTGCAGACTCTCCTGACTCGGAAAATGTCTAAAATGTTGCTTGGTTTAGCACATTCGTGTTTTGTGAATAAAAAAAACAGGATATCAGACGGAATGAATAAAAACATTTAGTTTGGATATCAAAATTCACAAATTTTTACCTTGTCTGTTTACCTTGACATCATCATAAAATGGACTGTTTCAACACTCTTTCTGGAACTTTTATACTCTTTTCCTTGAGTCTATATCAGATGTCATGGTTTTAAATGAACCCAATCAATGAATTTTCCAATCCTGATGATTTACGGCTTCATGTAAAAATATATCAAGATTTTGAACGTTTTTTTCTAATGCGAGGTCGCATGTTACAAAATATTCACTTTGTCAGAATGGTTGCCCAAAGCAACTAGCTTTCAAGCTATTATTAAGCATGAGATCTAGTTTTAAGTTTAAAAGTTAGCCCTTTCATTGTGATCAATTTTAATTCCCAGGTACAACACTGATTTTTGGCTTATTGGGCAAGCTATTGTGTCAGTGCCTAAGGTTTTTTAAGGGCCATATCTTCATATTGGCTTTGTAGGGCAGGTCTAGACATTAATTTCTTTGCTGGAGGCCCTCCTTTCTTCAGTATTTTCCCCTTGCCCCTTCCACTATAGTCTCTGTCGGGAACAGCAAGGGTATGCCTAGATTTAGATTTAAATGTATACACTCTAGAATGGTTATTATGAACCTTGTGTAATTACAAAATAATCTTTCAGAACGGTCATTTTGCTGTGTAATTTTTTATAAATGCTTAATGTGAAATAAAAACTATGGGCCGATATGATACTACCCTTATCATGAAAGGCTTTCGATTCCCCGATCACACTTTTCATTCATATTAAGACGGATTGACGTAACCAAGACCAAGCTCAGTTATCCGGTCAATTTCTTGAGACAAAGAAATCATCCGTGACCTCATCAAGTACTGGTACTACCCACAGGTGTTGAAGCCTACTGCCCAACACTGACACAATAAGAAATGTATGACCTGAGGCGTAAGCTTGTAGAAATTATACACTTACCCTTCCCCACTTCACACCTCACCCGTCCCTAGTCAAGTATGACATACTTTATGGGGATGTGACGCGTTACATAGATGTGCCAGGTTCCTTCGATTTCGTTGCTGTTTATAGTTTTTAAAAAAAAAAAAAAAACATGATATTAGACGATGCATTCCCCTGTAACCATTGGGCTTTGTCATTTCAATCATACATTCTTGCAAGCATTTGGTCGGCCATATCACTTCTTGTGCTTGTCGATGTTTCTATAGTAGAGAAGTCGATACACTTTCTTCATGTTCATATTTAATCGGATCTATCAACCTGGCGCTTGAAACTGACTAAAAATCTAGTTGAGATGCAGACAACAGGCCTAGTAGAGAATTCATCAAAACTAAACTTGTGAAAGTGTAAGAGAGCAAAAGACAGAAAGACAGATCTGGATCGAGCCAGCCAGTCAAGGTGAATCCAGGTCTAGCTGTTCCATTCTTGCTGGGTTTGGTTGTTGGTACTTGTAGTGTTGTAATTTGGTGTGATTTCCTCCTACATACCGATACATGTTTACTGCTGGAGTTCAAACTTACACTGATTCATAGAATTCATGAACATTTAATGAAAAAGTCATGCATCCGCAGAAATTAGATGTAATGGCGAGCACAGGAATATTTTGATGTCATTGAGTAAAATTGTCATGTCTATGAATAAAAATTTCTTCCAAGGATCGTGTTCTCTGTGACAGAATGGCTATTTTGATTACTGCAAATTAGCAATAAAACGAAAGGTTTTCCATCCCCCGCAAATTTTGTATTAACCATTTTGGAGTGTATATCTATTGAGGATAAAGGGGCCAGGTTGACCATCGTTGTACTTGATCTCGATATCTCAGAGCCTAACTCTGGGTCACTCACATATTCTGATCAGAATCATTTCGTCACCATCAGCCTCCTCACCCAGCAAAATACCCATACATGTATTTAGATAAAGAGGGATATACAATGGCCTTTATCAGACATTTTGGGGCAATTACAGACGTCTGCTAGATGATTGTTTACATTCTGACGTCAACTGTATGTAGAGGTTGACTGTAATCGCAGCAGAGAAGAAGGGGGGGGGGGGGGGAACGGAATGCATATATTTTCATTTACTGAATCCAAATTCACCTAGTGGTTGTGGCTATTTCTCCATACAGATCATTGTAGAGGCAATATAGGAATGGGGGTACCAAGGTTTTGGTGATTTCTATACCAAACTTGGTACATCGTGACAGTCCAACTTACACACTTTCATAACTTACCAAGTATGCCATATAAGGAACGAAGGGGTTAAATTGTACTAGAAATAAAGACAAAAATCGAACAAGCAACATGAAGGTATTAGATAGATACTAGATGTAGCTGCCACATCCAGTCTTCCTTCTCGAAATAACTATTGAATGTAATTGCTTTCGTAGTGGTTTTCAGGTAGGCCTAGATCTTTTCTATGTGGTTAATTACTTGTCTTTTGGGAGGGGGGGGAAAAAAAAAAACAGAAAAGAAAGACCCATGTAGCAAGCATACAGTCATAGTTGACTATCTCAGAAAGATGCCACATTTTCATCATGTTCTGATTTTGAAGCAAAGTTTAAAGATTTATTTTTTGTGGGAGTTTTTTTGTTTGGGTTGGGGGGGGGGGGGGGGTCCTGAAATTTTTTTTTTTCTCAAAATGTTCGATTTTTGGATTTATATTTTCTTTTAAAAGTACGGTCCCTGCTGAAATGGTACCAAAAAGTTGTTC
>JBCAUA010283682.1:0-19757 GCA_038406235.1 Peronia verruculata | reverse complement strand
CTCACCGTGTTAGGCACAATATAGCCGTTATCGTGCTGATGTGCCGTTAAACCCCAACTCAACTCAACTCAACTACATCTGCTCCTACTGCTACCATTTATTTCTACTACACCTACTACTTCATTACAACAATTACTTCTACTTTACTTCTACAATAACTGCTACTATTTCACTGTAGGTGCTGCTACAACCTTTAGCTTCATACTGCTGCTACTACTTTTCAAAACACAAATTTGCTGTGGGGAAAATGTCCAAGCATTTCCCAGAGCGACAAAGACTATTGAGTGTCCGTTGTACTGATGTCTGGCTGTCATGAGGGAGGCTGGCGTGAGGCTCTTGCCCCGAGAAAAGAACCAGCAGGATTAGAAAACTGATCTTTGCACTCAATTTTGAACATATCAATGCTTAATTTTTCCCCTTGTCTTCCAACTAGATTCAAAAGTTTGGAAATTTTCATGTTTTTTAAAAATATATTTCTTTATTTTGTTAAAATTTTTTTTTGGTCATATATTTTTTTCATTATTATTATTTTTCAGTTTTTAATTTTTTTTATTATTTCCTTTTTGTTTATTTCTTTACTTTCTGTTTTTTGGGTTTTTTTTTTTTCATTTTCTTTTCCCATTTATTTATACATTTGTCCATTTATGTGTATTTTTTTCCATTTATTAAATACTCTGATACCTATTAGCGGTTGCTTTTTTTTTTTTAAAACAGAAGACACACGTACAAAATGATGATGATAATGATGAAGATGATGTAGTTATAATGTCTATTGTCTGACTGCCCACAGGGATAGTTGCTGCTGCCTTCGCTTTGGCATCTTTGACTCTAACGAAGAACAATTGTACGAGATCTGGGCTCCGTGTTGTCCCTGCCAGTGTGCCTGTGGCTGTACGGATGACATCATCTTTCCGGTCAGTCTGACCTCTATGGCCTCTCTCAGAGCGAGATGTCATGGTGATGTTATGGAACATTTTATGTACATGTATCTGTTTGTCTATGACTCTAGATGATACTCAGGAATACTGAATAAATTTATTTGTCTGTGTTTTACTCTTTTTGAAAGGAATTTCTTCTTGTGGACCAGTAAAACTTAAACTAACCTGATGTTTTCTATATACCGAAACTATAACAACAATATCGATGATAAAGATCAAGATAATAATAATGAAAGTAGTTGTTAATTAAGATGATAATGATAGCAATATGTATTCAGAGAAAAGGATCTAAGATCTCTATTGTGCAGCATTCCTGGAGAGGTCATAGCGTTGTCTCTCAGTCTCTTATAAATATTGCGGTCATTTTTTCAAATATGGTCCATCGCATGCCTTTACTAGAAAGGATTTTAGATTTGACAGAATTGGTTCACATAGATCTTTCTCTGATAAAGGTTAACCCTGCACAAGCAAGTGTTACAGATATGACACAGTTCCTTCAGACTGTAAATGAAATTTTGAATTCATCTACTTTACCTCTGTGGCCTTTGTAGTCTGGTACACAGTGGGTCAATACAATTCATATAGTGCCCAAGAACTGGTATAATAATGGGCATAACAACATCATGTTTTGATGTACTTACATCTTGTATTTATTGTGAAATCTCCACAGCCAGTTTCATTCACTTCAAAATTCATGTATCAAATATCATGTAGACTTAAATCACTCAGGACCTCAGGCAGGAGGGTCAAAGAAAGTTCAGGGCCCAAAGAGTTAATAATGAAATGACCACAAAGTACAAACTTTTACTGGTGACCAATATTTGTTGACATGAATTACATTATTTAGCTAGAGGAGCTCTGATATTCAAATTTGTTGTAGAGTTGCATGGTGTTTTACTGTGTCAAAAACTGCTTTGATTTTCAGAGGATTGGTGTTTTATGTAAAAATTAATACATGTACTGAAAACCTCATGACAATATTTTCTCTCTTTGGAATCCCAATGCAAATGCAGATTCGTAGCGTCAAAGACAACGTAGAGACCGGCACCATCCGCAAGATCTGGTCAGGTTTTGTCCGAGAAGTGTTTACCAAGGCAGACACTCTGGCCGTGAGCTGTGAGTAGTCGTAGTAAACAACAACAACATCAACAACAACAACAACAGCTACAACATGAGTAACAACAAAGCCAACAACATCAACAACAATAACAACCATATGAGATGCAACACAATGATAGCAGGCTCTTGTCAGATTTTGAACATATGGAGTCTCACTGTCAAGACTATTCATTGTCCTCTGTGTGTGTGTGAAAAAAATGTTGTTCTGCCTTAAGTAGAAGTTGAGATATTGGCAATTAAAGACAATGTGACCTATTGCTACATATACAGCTAAAGTTTATGAGAAAATAGCGGAATACTTTTGTTAATCCTTATTAATTGTTCTTAACTCCCTGAAGACTGAGCTTGTCTTGAGTTTGTATGGACTGAAGACTGGCATTTTCAGAGGAATTTCAAAAAGTAATAAAACACACTTTTTATGGTCCCACATCAACCATTTTAACACATATGACAGTAGTAAGTCAACACAGTCAGATTCAGAAAACAGAAATGGATTATGTCACATAGTTATTTTTTAATTATTTTTTTTTAAAGATGAGTCAGATTTCGAGTTTCCCGAGAATTTGGGGAAAATAGTGGAAAATGTAGATCTAGATCTAGATCTGGCTGAGTAGATATATGCAAGGAAGATGCTGTTGCTTTACCTTCATCCCAGGATTATAAGATATAGATCTAGATCTAGACCACCTGCATCGAAAAACTGTTTATCAAAAACTAAAAAATTTAGCGATGGACTTCCACCAAACTTGGTATGAACCAAAACAAATGTTGACTCTACAGTAAGAGCAATGCCCAGGGCATTTGCTGTAAATGGGTCGGTGTGAAAAAAATTATAAAGTCGATCCCGCAAGGGTTGTTGGAAACATCTTAATTGACCACAGGGCAATCTCACGTTTTATTGCAGGAAATGTTTCCAGTGAGCTGAATCATACCACAAAATTACAGTTTTTGGGCTCTGACTCAAATCTATTTCAATAAATTTAACTCTGAAATGTGTTTTCAGATCTATAGAAGGGTTCTGTGAAGTAAAACAAATTGCTTAAAAATTCATTCAGTGTTGAAACACGGGATCGCTCTGATCAGCTCAGTTTGACAAGCAACTGATTTCTTTGTGCCATGTCTCATATGAATAACATCAGCAACAACATCAGGATCAACCACCGTAACAACAACAACAACAATAACAACAAGTGACCAGAACAACATACTGATGTAGTTACATCTCTTCCAAACAAAAAAAAAAAAACAAAAAAATTGATTGTAATTTGATTTCCCCATCTTAAGATAACAACAACTGAATGAAAAACAAATTTATATGTCTGTCATTTCATCCCTCAAAGACAGCAACAACAACAACAACAACAACAATAAAAGATGATGGCAATTTAATTTCTCAAAATAAAACAACAAAACCAACACAACTAAATGAAAACCTAATTGATGTGTCTGTAATTTCATCTCTCAGATAATGACAAAGAAAACAAAAACAAAGACAGACATGTGAAATCACAATGGATGCATTTCCAGTTTGCTAGTGAAGAAAACAATGAAAGAGCAACACAGCACAATTATCATCACATTTCCTGCACTGAAGCCTTGACTGATCATGTTAGAGGCATGGCATTAATTTTGTGCAATTGATGATAGATATATATGTCTGTGGTTCTTTCATCAATCCATTATCTATCCATCCATCTATCCCATCCATTCATCTATCCATTGTCTGTCCATCCATCCATCTGTCCATCCATCCATCCACCTATTCATTCATCCATTAACCCATCCATCTAACTATCCAGCTGTCATGCCTTCATCCATCCATCCACTTATTCTTCCCTCTATCCCTCCACCCACCCCTTACCCATCCATCCATCGATCCATCCATCCATCTGTTCATCCTTCCATTTATTCATCCATCGATCTATCCATCTGTCCTCAGTTCCCATGCACTTAGATGTCACACACAAGGCTCTGATGTTGTCTACCATCTTCCTGCTTGTAAGTAAAACTGCAGAATTGTTACTGAAATACATAGTATTATACCCATGTGTCTGTTTGTCTGTCTATCTGTCTATCTCTCTGTCTGTCTGACAGACCACAGGCTGCCTAATGAATATTTCTATCTGCCTATCTACTTACATATCCACATATCTACCTATAAACCCACCTCTTTATCTTTTTACCTACATACCTACTTAGGTGCAATATACCCACCTGACTGTCTATCTATCAGTCTGTCTCTCTCTCTCTCTCTCTCTCTCTCTCTGTTTGTCTCTCTATCTTTCTCTATATCAAATCTGTCTTATGTCTAACGGCTCATTCACACCAAACATCCGCGTTCGTGCGGATTCGTGGGTTTGATGCACGAAAGAATGTATTTCTTAAATGGGCCCTTTCGGTGTTCACACCAACCATTTGTGTTCGTGCGTTGGTGATAGGTGTCGTTCGTGCGTGTGTTTGGTTTTATGGCAGCCATAAATTTTTATCCGTCTGCTCCCGTGTTGTGACCCAGGCCCACCGCTCCTCTCCCTCCATGAGGCAAAGTGCTATATCTAGAATGATGCAACCACACAGTTCTCTACTGTGTTCTCATTTCTTACTTTCGTCAACATTCCAATAATGGAAATTGTGTTAATGAATGTATTATCGCCGCTGTACAAAAAGTACAAGCTCTTTATGATAAAACGCGTAAATTGTATACAAATAAACAGATTGTTAACCCTTTGAACCCGTATGCCCGGTAAACCGGGCACGCGCTAATTTGCCTATGCACCGTATGCCCGGTAGACCGGGCTGACACACCCCCTCCTGTTTGACCAACTGTCCAGGAGGTCAGGTGGTGGGTCAAGATAGGATCAGGGGTTCAGGGTTCAAAGGGTTAATCAAGCATGGAAAGATATTGGACAAGAATTGCACATGGATGGTGAGCAACATTTATTTCAATGTGATATACACAATCATCCAAACCAAAAAGTCAAAATGTTCACCTTTAGTTGAGAATGGCGTGGGAGGGGGAGTGAGAGAGAGAGAGAGAGAGAGAAAAAATAAAAAGGAGGAGGATGGGGGAATAAAGAGGAATGAGAGATGCATAGCTAGACAGACAGAGAAAGACAGACAGTCGGATAGATGGATGGATGGATGGATGGACGGACGGATGGTTGGATGGACGGATGGATGGATGGAGGGATAGATGGATAATGGATGGATAGATGGATGGACAGATAGATGGATAGACAGACAACACGCACGATAAGGCACTAATAGACAGAAGATTGGTGTGAATGGGCACACTTTCGTGCGTTAGACGAAATGAACGATACCACACGAACATGGATGTTTGGTGTGTACGAGCCCTAATTTGTCATCTTTCCATCCATCAGGTGTATATTGGTCTGTTTATCTCTGTCATTTCTCTACTCTCTCTTTCTCTCTCTCTCTCTCTCTTCCAATGTCAATTTGTCATTGAATTTCCTGCTGAGTGAATGCACATTTTATTGTTTTCCTTACACAGGAAATGGCCATCTTTGAGCAGCAGAAAAAGAACAACAACAATGGTTAATTGTACTGGTACTATGTCACAAGCTTGGCTGGCAGCCCACACGGATATATATGATATCTCTCAAAGACTCCACACTCTAGAGAATGGTTTGAATCGCATATCCAGGGAGTCACTCACTGACACTCCGGGAGAAACTGATGACATTCCATACTATACAGTGTTGAGCATCCTTCATCTGAATCAAAGCAATCCGTTTTACATGTCTTTCAGATCCACCAGTGGTTAAATTTTCATGTTTTCCTCTTCTCGATAAATGGATGGGTTGGTGGATAGGCAGATACGCAAGTAGGGAGTCTAGATGATAGGTAGCTGGCAGGTAGGTAGACAGGTTATTAGAGAGGTAGGTAACGTGGGTAGGTAAGTAGGCAGGTAGGTTGTTAGGGAGGTAGGTAATTAGGTGAAAAGGTAGATTGAAAGAACAATAGATTGAAAAAATGGATAGTTAGATAAGTAGACAGGTAGGAAGACAGATAGAAGATCACCTTGATGGAAACTATCAATATACTTTTGTATTTTATAGTCTTTTAATATTTTATGGCTGCTGAACCCATTAGGTTATATGATGCAGCAGTTGTGGTATTCCATGCAGTGTGAGAATTGTGAATAATTACTGGCTAACATTAGTGACTTCAATATTTCAGATCTGTGAGCTTCCATGTAATATTTCAGAATAGGACAATGGCACCAAATGTAATTGCTGAATTTTTTATTTTCAACATATGGAGGGACAGGAGAAGTATGGATTTTGAAGCTGAGAGTTCAGAAAAGATTGAGATTTTGAAACACTTGAAATTCCGAGACATTTCAGTTGAAGGTTGCCCAGCCAGATAATGCCTTTCTTATCTTGGTTGTTCCTGTTCTTAATCTTACTGATGCTGTTGTTGCTATGTTGTTGTTATTGTATGCTATATTGCTCTCATGTGATTTGCTGTTGTTGGATGATTAGATATAGTGTTACAGCACATGTGTTGTTATGTTTGTATTCCCAAGGGAAGTTTTGTACGTATCTTTCTTGAAATGGGCCACAAGTTTATGACCTAAGGTTTCCTTGAAATGACTTTCAAAAAATATTCCTTACAGCTGTACAGGCAACATTTTTAAAAAAAAAATCCTATATATAACTTATAATTATTCCTCTTTTGTGTGGTGGAACTGAGTACATATAAATTACAGTTGAACTAATCATTCTCATAGGATTCAGAGGCCATGTGTTTGAAAAAAAAAAATCCAAGAAGAGGACAAGAATATCCAAGGAAAACAGAAGCGATGGAAAGTGTGAAATACAAGAGAGAGTGTAGAGATGAGGAGTTGTGGTTGTTCTGTCAAAGTTAGTGATGACTGATGACCTGCTCAGGGATTTGTGCCAGCAAGGCGATCGCTCTGTCAGCACCTCCTGTTCCAGGCAAAAGTTGGTCTTTTTTACCCCCTTTTTTTTTTCTTATTCTCTTTGGTAGAAATTCCTGTTTCCTGCAAAAATTGATGTTTCTGTAAAGTTCATGTTCACCATGTAAATAATACTGATGTTGTAGACTATTTTATTTTATGATAGTTGAGTTTTACATCTCGTTTTTTACTTTTCTTTACAGTGTTCTTCAAAATGTTTTCCCTCATTCCTATTTCACTTACCAGAATGCAGGGATGACATAGTGCCTCTTTCCATTGTTTATTAGGTGGACGGAAAAAAAAAGGAGCAATACCTGTCCATCTCCCTTGGTATAGTTCAAACTTAAATCTGTTTTGTAATTTTTGGACATCTGTCAGTGCACATGTGCCAGTAACTTATTATCTACTTAACTATCAGTTATACATACATTTCCCAACCATTCTCTTACCCACTATGAGCTGTAACACCTAAACAGCATATATATATTTAAATGCAGTAAGATGGACCACTGGAAGCTTCCAGTTTTTGTCTGAATGCACCAGAGAGATTATGTTCAAGACAATGAATTAAAATGTGCTTTCATCTGTTTTAGAAAGAATTTGTCTCAAACAGAAAGGTTTTATTTTGCTTCTTTTTTTTTCCTACGGTCATGTTGCTATTTTACCTATTTTAGTGTTACATTTTTACATTCAGATACTTGCACCTTCAGTGTAGGCTGTTAGTCCTGAATGATTTTAACCAAAAAAAAAAAAGGGGGGGGGGGGTGTTGTCATATGAGCTTTCTGGACTTTGGCTCAAAATGACATAAGTAGTTTTCTTTCTGAAGGTTTTAGTTGATTTGTAATCTGATTTTATTGTACTTAATACAACCTTTTTACATGTATCTTCAATATTAAGGTTGGTGGACAGGTACTGTGCTAACTTGGCCAGTAAGAGGAAAAATGGGGGAGGGAGGGAACATTTACTGTAATTTTTAAACATTTTGTTATACACTTTCATGTCCTCATGTAAAACACTACATGTTCATGCAAAACTATATTATACACTATGCATCAATAAAAGTTTATATTATGAACTTAATCATGCTACTCATGGCTTTTAACTTCTGGTTTGGTTGAACAGACTGGTATTCATGTCTATTGTCATTCAGTTGTGGCGTTGTTGTGTTTAACAGAGAGATACAGACAAGCACACACCCTCTCTTTATCTACTTAGGTCTTTTGTTATTGATGTCATGGTCAATTCAAAGCTTGTGTTCTAAAAAATGGGAACTCTTAGCTGTAGCGCCGACAATGAGGCAAGGGGCACAACCGAAGAAATTACCCGCGTTGTAAGAATTACTGAATTATTTCCCTTGACATGTCCTCTTGCGTTGTCTTCTCAAACAAGTATTCATTACTTCAGTAATTTGCGATATAAAAATACAAAACTAAGAAGAAGAAAAAAAAAATTACGCTATTTACTTGAAATGGGCCCCGGTGAAAAGTTTGCTTAATTCACCATGTAATGAACATCTCTGATTTTTCATCATTAAGTTTTTATCTTGTATGATCAATTTCTTTTCAATGATTTTCCATGTTTTGTTTTTTTTTAATATCTAATAGAGTAATTTAGCTGACGGGGAAAATGGCTTGTCTGAGTTTGTGCAAACGGAAATAATTATGTCATGCGATCTCACCTGTCTCTCCATATTTATTCTTCTCCTTCCTTCTCTCTCTCTCTCTCTCTCTCTGTCTTTCTTTCATCCTCTCCATTTGGCCTTACCCTAAATTCTCCTCTGTCTTAGTTTCTTTCTCCACTCAGCCATTGGCTTTTTCCCCATCATGATCCTGTCTAACATAACAAACTTTGACAATATATGTGTAACCCTTTCACTGCCAGGATGTCCACTGCTCTTTCTGTTAAGTGTTATCCTTGCCAATTGAACTCCCTTCATACCAATTGTTTCATATACAGACCATCTCCAAATCATAATTTGTGTGGTTTCTAATGGCCACCTGTGTTTGTTTTTAATGTTTTTTTTTATTGTCATTTTGAATAGTCTCCTTCCTACTTTATTTCTTTAAAATGAAAATAAAGAACAATTGTGGTTTGGTCGCTTATTTCACACTGACATTTGATTATGTTTCAAATTGTTAAGTTCACTTTTAAACCACTCTGACACAGTGGAAAACCTCTTGGCACAGAAAGATTAAAGGAGTGATCTCTGATGGTTGAATTTTCACACTGTTACTGGTATTATGTGTTCTCCTCAAACAAAGTCCCAATGTATAAAATAATATACACAACAACACTATGAATTAAACACAAATACTTGTACATGTAATAGAATTCTCAAAGTTCTTGGGTTCTTAGGCTTTAAGAGGTCAATCAAAATGAAGTATTTCTTCACCTTTTCGAATAATATTGTGTTTCCCAATATTGAAATGCAACTTATTTTATCACTTCATTCATATTTTAAAAAGAAAAAGAAAGAGATTATATTTTGTTACTGCCTGCGTGCATTCAAGAGAGACCATACAACTGAAATTGATATGTTTGTTGTCCTAAGTTTGTCTTGTCCTGATAACTATCGAGATGCTGTTAAAGCCAAGCCCTCAGGACTAAAGAGAATTATGGACTTCAAATATGACTGATCTTAACAATATAAAGATACACAGAAAAAACTATAGGATTTTACCAATAGAGACTGATTTTGTGCAGACATTGACTATAATGAGCTATGGCTCTTAGAGGCTGACACACTATCACATGTGTCACACAGGCGTTGATCACTATGCCAGCACACCACTTGATACAGCTTACAACATGAACAGTACACATCTGTGCTTTGTGCTGGTATTTTTTTCTCACTGCTCACACTTGGAACAAAATTTCTAAATTCACTCCTCAAAGCTTTAAGTTTTTGTATATAAGAAACAAGTTAAAAAATGGATACAAATTTCCTTTCATCAATTTGAAATAGCTATGCCCAAATATAAAACAGCACTGCAGACATGTAGGGTCAAGTGGACTGCACTGTAGATCATCATTTTTTTCAAAAACAGTATTTTCCATTTTCAGAGAAAAAGCCTGAAGTCTAAGTCCACTAAATGTGACAAGACACCAGTCAAGCAAACACTGAAACAAAGTCAGACCAAGGCAGGAACACTTTTGGTGAACAATGTCATGTTGACAGAGTTTGCAAACAATAATAGTAATTACAGTAGAATAATCATGAAAGGTGAAAGTTCAGGTCAAGGGGGGTTGGGTTGGGGTTAAAGTTCAAAGGTCCAGTAGTACAATGAACTGTTATGGGGGTTCATATTGTTTGTCCATGTCCATGACCTATCAAAAAATGCACAATCAGAGGAGTAGAAATGCATATGACATTAAGTTAATTTTGTCCCATGTTGTGCACCCTGACAAATTCCCAAAGGTTAGACATCCCCACCAATAGGCTGAAAGGCTTACAAATAACGTAAGATAAAGCTTGTCTCAGGCTGCCTATTTCTGCATCCTCCTAATAAAAAATAAAACACATCCAAAAGAACTAGAAGTCAATGAGAATAGTTCCACAGTCACTTATTTCATCACAGGGTGGGATGTAATAAGAAAAACCCCTACAGTTTGTCAAAACTTCAGTCAGGTGACTTGGCCTCTTGGGCATTTCCACTCCTCATCTATGAATGGCAACTCATAAAATTTATGAGTGACATCAAAAGTCATACAGAAAATTTATGAATTATGACTTCATTATGAATGACAAGTTTTTCTGTGTTTATGCCTCAAAATACAAATATGACCACAGTACCAATCATAAACATATATCATAAATTATGGATAATGTTACAAATTAAGTCCCTTGTATGCACCGTATTGGATTGCTTCATGGCTGTAGTTGGTGGGAGTGACAGTAATGAGAAAAAAAAAACACAAACAACATCTAAATCTGACTTGAAAACACTGAGTTCAAACCATTCAAGTGTTCACTAGGATATGATTCTGATTCTCCTCAATAAGTTATTCTCTACCTGTATCCTGTATGCTTTGTGACATCCCAGAACTCTGCCCTGTGTACGGCCAGGTAGTGAAGTCAACACAGGACAATATTTCAACTATCTCAGATGCAATCCTTGTTTTCTTTGTCTAGATTCATCAACAAACAACACAAAAATTATTAACCAGTACAAAACATCTGGTGAGAATGAATACCTCAAGAAAATACAGAATAACACAGAATTCCAATCATTCACCAAACTTTATATTCTATACTTCTATAGTAGGCCACTGAAAAGGAAATATCCACCTCGGGTATTCTGTTTTACAGTAAATGAGGAAGAGAAAAGGGAAAAGAAAAAACAATGGCCATAGTGGAAATGAACAAAAGTGATGGTGGAGCAGAGGAGGGAATGGGCACAAAGAGAGAGGGAAAAAGAATGATTGACATGAAAGAAAGAAAGAAAGAAAGAAAGAAAGAAAGAAAGAAAGAAAGAAAGAAAGAAAGAAAGGATAACAAGAACAAAGAAACAAAAAAAGTGAGTAGTAAGATAATACCATAATATTTGTAGACAATCTACTGTGCTAGAATCAAGCTGGCTCTACCAGCTGGCAATGAATCCTGCGAGTGTAATTTCTCTATCTATTTGGACAGAAATGTTGTCCCTAAATTCTGGCTGGGTACTGGGAGAAGATTTACACTTGTCAGTTGATGAACTAAATGAATTGAGCTTCCAAAGATCCCAGTTCTGTCTTTCATCCTAAGACCTTCCTACTTCTTAACGTCCACTGGGGTCATGGTATCACATTTTATCCAATAGTCAGTCAATAATGAATACAACAGAAAGCCACTGATAACAGACATCAGAAATATCAGAGAAAGAAACATCTAGACTTAACAAAAAAGACGATGTGTAAGAGAGGAGTGATTACAATCAGAGGAAAGAGAAATAAGAGAGAATCTCCAATGAAAATGAACAGTTCTGACATAAGGAATAGAAAAACAACTGAAAGGCCAGGCTGCACAAATCAGTCAAAATTCAAGTGATACAGGAGGGCTGCTTGAAACACAGACAAATAACACAACACTTTTAAAATCTTTCTTCTTTTTTTTTATTCAAAGCTGCTTGACTGGTGGAAATTACTGGAACGAGCAATTTTCGAGCAGAAAGGGAACTCACTATTCTTGACCTTAATGAGAAAACAAATGTATCTGGCTACAACTTATCTACACTGAGATATTCAAGATCAATTTCAATGCAAAGACCACAGAAAATAAAGCTCAATGTTCTCCACTAGTGAACTCATGAAATTCCTGTTCACACCTGACACATTGCATGTGCTCATATAACATAGAGGTGCTCATCTGGGAGAAGGGCCAAAAAGTCACACCGGTGGCCTCAAGCTACAGGCAAAAACACATGTAAGCTATACAAGATCATATGTTGAAAACTGAGTTTTTAGTATTAAACTAAACAGACTTCTTGTCTCTCACATACTGAAGGATTTCTTCAGAATTTTACTTCTAAATGTCTTTTTGAAGCCCACCAAAGCCAGAACAAGGTCAATCATGTTCATGCGTTTTGCCTTTTTCTCAATATGATTCAGATGTCAAACAACTTTTCTTTCCTCTATTTTTTCCCTGACTTTTTCATTTGATCTCACTGAATACATGGTGGCTCCTGCTAACAGACGATTCCCTGAAAACCCAATGACATGGTCAAACCAGTAAACTTTATATAGATCTTCATGACAAATCTATGTCCAGCTGATATAAAACAAGCAAATATAAAGAAAACAAAAAATGAAACATGTCAAGGAAAATGGAAAAACAAGAAAATGACATCATGTGTCAAATGACAAAAGTCTGAGTGAGTTACACAAAAAAAATCGCTGACAATGGAAACAAAAAGTGATGGAAACAACATTCATTATGTCTGTACATGTATGTTATGTATGTATGCTCGTAGTTAAGACAAACAAAATTATGTTTGCAAAAAAGCAAATATTGCCCAGTAGTTTCTCTCTGAAATGATGAAAAGCCCTAAACAAATCAGGTCATGTCATGTCTGCTGTGTCAATGAGTTTGCTGAATGACAATCTATGTCCACAAAGATACAGGAACAGGTCGACTCCTGAAAGCCAACTGTCTAAAGCAACACTGCAATAGTTTTCAGAAAACTGTAATTCAACCTTTGAAAGCTAAAATAACTGCCACATTTAAGAGATGTGAACAAACAATATCGTATCAGAATTTAGGATCAGATTAACTGCCACAGAAAAGAGCCCAAACCCTTAAACATTTGCAACTTTTTCAAAACCAAGGCAGCAGCACTGAGGACAATGAGACTTTGAATGATCAACATTTCTCCTACGTTTCCACCCTGAGTATTTGCTGTTGTACTAAACTATTGACCGAGTTAATCCCTCCCATGCCTAACTCTCACAAACACAGACATCACTGTGTGTGCAGACAGTTTGACAACATTTGAACTGAACAAGGTGGCTGGCTAGCAGCACATGTAATGCTAATGGATCAGTGAAATCTCTGCCATATGTCATTTTGTCCACTGGCCCTGAAATCTTACATCAAACCAGCCAAGAGGTAACTTTTCACAACTGTTGCTGTCTGTGTACCCAGTAATCTTCTCCAGTCTCAGACAGTATTGAGTGTGTCAATATTAAGCTGATGGTCTCTTCTATACATGGAAACTTGGGGGGCAGGAGGACAGGACAGGACAGGACAGGGGTCTGGGCCCACATACAGGAGGACCATAGACAAAATCACCATTGTTACATTGCAAGACTTCTCATAACTGACATAAATTATATGTACATTTGGACATCATTTTTTGTTCTATTTTCTTTTAGTTGTCCATTGTGTTACCATGGCTACGGCTAATTATGGATGAAGCGTGAGAAATTTACTCATCTTTCTGACCATTCAGGATCAACAGAAAGTTTTTCACTATTTCTGATTTTTGATGCTATCTCTGTAAGTCTCGGGATAGAGAGAAATCCTTTTTTTCAAAGCCTCTGAGATTTTCATGAGTTACACACTATACAAGATTCCAGACCAGTGAGGCTGTTAAGAGAATACATGGGCAATGCTAGGTCTAACATTTGACCAATACAATGTGCCCACTAATAACAAAGTCGAAAACGCGATCACAGTGTGCATAGACAATGAGTTCAGCAAAGAAATTCTCACAAGGGGACATTACTTGTCTCTTCTGTCACTGTAAGGAAATGTCAATTCTAAGAAGTCTTGCAGCAAGTTAAGGATTCATAAATTATGTATATATTATTTGTCTGTTAAGTTCAGTGAATAAATAGGAAGGAGGTATGGTACAAAATAGTCTGACTTTTCCTTTTGTACACAAGGAAATATCCACACATGGCAACAGGCTTTATAAATCAACCAGTTTCTCAAAGACAACTTGTGTGCTTTCATAACGGCAACTTAAACGGACACATCCTGGAGTTTGATACAAGTGTGTGAATACTGCATGTAGGTGAACACAATGACAACCGCACCCACTGTATCAAGTGACAGATATTAGAACAGACCATTTTTATGACAGAGTCACATCAGTAGTTGATTAACTGACAATGGTCCAAGTCAGAGTTAGGCCAGACTACAACACCTATCTCATGCCAGTCCTCAACCTGACAACTATCACACAATGTCACTCAACAGGAAATGTGCCAACAGAAGTAAGTATTTCTCTACAGAAATCAAACAGCTGGTCCTATAGCACATTTGTTTAGCATCCAGGACAAATGAGTCTGAAGTTGTCGCTGGGCAATTTTGAGCTCAGGCCACTGTTAACTATTTTCCAATTTAGATACCAAAATTTTTATGTATTCACAAAATGAAAATTTAACCTCTTTTAACGTCTAAAAAAAAAAAGTAAATTTGGTATCTGAGTTGGAAAATAGTTAAAAAGCGCCGTAGCTCAAAACTGCCCAGCAAACAGCTTCTGACTCATGTGCCTCGGGCCAAGGACATTTTTTCCCCACATCCAGAAGTGCTCGAGATGACATGTAGCATGATTGTGACTAGGCAAGTCAGGCTGTATTGGCTGAACATAAAGTTAGTCAATTCTTTCCTCACCATTAGCCCCGATGCTATCACTTGGCTGTTATCTAATCAGGTGAGAAACAGAAATGCAATAAGACGGCAATGTGATCTGATCCAGTTTGTGAGGAAGGTGTAGAGTTGTGGATGACAAAAGACCTTCCCCTGTGTTTTGCTATCCATGATGACAGTGGACTTTGCAGACACTTTACTTCATACCTTGGTTCTTTCTGTTGGACAAGAAGAAATGCACAGCACCAGACTTGCCTTATAACTATGGCAGGGTGCACTACATGAATGTGCCAAACTCTGAGTGAGTGCACTGTACCAGTTCCATTCCTCATGCAGTCCACATGTCATAAGTTTCCAAACACCCTACTGGATACCATCCATTCTTTTACTTTTACATAGCATAGCACTCTCTATTGGTCCTGGTATGAATCCAATCCAGCTACAAGTCAAACTCAACTCAAACAGACAAAAAGGTTTGTATAACTAAGACATGGATGTCAGGTAGTTTCCAGCTTCATGTTCTAGGTTGTCAAACAGTGCATTTACAACAGAACAGCAAACTGAAGCATGAATGCACAAAAGCCAGTGAAAAGTTGGGGATCAATGACTAAGTTTATGACAGCCAGCATCACAATACAAAACTAATATGTAGTAATATGTCTGGTATCCTTTGTATTGTTCACACGGCATTTTTGTGCACAAAGTATCAACAATCTTTGTGTTGTTTTTCAAAAGCCAGTCTATGACCTATTCCTGGATTTGAGCAGTCATTAGTCAAACTTCATAAAGAAAGCCAAATAGGGGACAGCACAGGAACAAGGTGTAGGAGTAATTCATCAGTTTGTAACCAAAAGAACAAAAAAAGAAGAAGAGAAAATGTTTAACATTGTCACAAAGAGCAGAGCATGACAAGGGAACTCAAGCAATGCACAAAATTCAACTGGAAACAACGTTAGCTAACACAACACAATAATCAAACAAGAAAAACATAACCAATATATTATGAGAGTTACAAGCAAATTTAAAAAAAAAAAGAAAGGAAAGGAAAATGAAACTGGAAAACTTCAACACTGAATAGAAATCTGCATTAATGCCAAAGGGATTCAAGTTACAAAAAAAAGTTATCTGTTTGTAGAAAACAAGATCCTGTTACAAATTATTACAAAAGAACATCAGAAAACATGCCATTATAAAAATGTGGTGGCAAATTAATGCACTGATTTCTGTGACCTCCCAGATGACAATGGCATGATAGGAAGGAGAACTTGACCCGGGGCATAAAAAACAGACAGGCAAGAATAACCGACTACAAGGATGGCTTGTGACAATCATTGAACAAATGGCAGAACCGACGACTACAAGGATGGCTTGTGACAATCATTGAACAAATGGCTGAACAGACTTTTTGCCGAGTCCTGGTCATCTGATCACAGAGTTCATAGTCCTGTGGATGACAACCATTTGATGGGGCTCTACACTGACCCCTGTCTCAAATACTGGATGAAGGATGTGGCCTGATCTGTCATTATTGCTGTAAGAAATGAGAGGTTTTCTCACACCTGCTCTCCATTCTTGTTCATCAAAGTGTTAGTTACTGAGGTTTTCTTTTGTTATCAAACTTGTATTCCATGTACTGTTCTCACAAATGATCAGGTACAAAATCATCTTCTGTTTAAAACACAAAAGAGTTCAAATATGACACATTACTTCAAATACCTACTCATTAGTTCAAGAAACAGTGGACACTGATTTCTATGTTTTCAATTCCAAAGTGTTCCAACGGTATTCTGAGGAAGATCTTTATCTTACTACTTACATTTCGTGAGTGGATCAATATGAACTTGTCCAATTAACCTGGACAAATGTCTCCAGATCTGCCTGTGATGTCTATGATGAAGCTGAAGGAAAATGTTATTTGCCATATGAGGACATACAAAGCACTATCTTGGATGAATGTCGGAGTAGTCAGGAAGTAAACATAGCCTACATGGATTTGCCTACCATTTGAAAGCTCAGCTGTTACACGGAATCTGTTCTGTGCATAAAGAATCTTCAGAAAAAGAAAGAAATGTTTTACAATTATGTTCACAAGCTCTGACCTGATACCTTTTTTTACACCTCCAGACAAACAAAAATAAGATTTTCAGTCCTTCAAGATAAGAAAAGGCAACTAAACTTGTCCTTGTGTCTCACCGTCTAAACTAGATTTAACCTACAATCAGCAAGTGCAGTGCTGCGGAACCCTGTTCTCTCTCTGCCACTGTCCACTGTTGCAATTTCTCCACCACAGTGGGACAAATGACAGAGTGAGTGACACTCCCTGTGTATGGACTGACGGTCTGGGTTAGCATCAAATTCTCCTTGCCAACCAGACAAAGAACATCAAACTGAATCACTGAGAAATAATATGTTTCCCCAGAAAACAACTCAAACAAAATAAACTGCCAGGGAAAAAAAAAAAAGGAATCTCAAGGCCAAATAGGATATTCTATATGGAGAGAAATAGGGAAAAAAGGCTAAAAATGAGAGAGCTCAAATTGGGGCCCAAAAAAGTGAGGAGAAAAAAAAAAGGTCTAAAAAAAATGACTTGTGAATTAATCCTTGTAGAGATTGCCAGATTTTGTATCAAAAAGCAGAAAATTTGTGCTGGTCATACAACAGAATTTTACATGTCATAAGTTCTGGCCAAACACATCTTTCTTTTCCATCTCTCTTCAAACTGATCTCTCAGGTTCTATTTCCATGATGCATTTAGTGTGTTTGTCAAAGATGATATTTACATGTATACTGTCACTGTCTTTGCTCACCTGTCACTCTCTACTTGCCTCTCTAACCAAGGCAAATGTCCCCACAGTGAGTCAATCTCTTTTATCATAGCCTCAGATGACTACATCATCTTCTTGTCTTACTCTCAATCATCCCCCCCCCCTCCCCTTCACAATAAACTGAGTGTGACAAGAAACCCGCTCCAGTCAGACAGAATAGTTTTTTTTCACTAGAGAGTAAAAAGCAACCTCAAATTAAAAACAGTGGGTTTTACGTTGAATCTGTGCCAATTTCTACCTGCATTTCTACTGGTCAGTTTGATTCACAATGATGTCACAATACGTATTGTTAGCTCACCTTGAAAAGGAGAAAAAAAAACGCAATTCCCAAATTTTCAGATGTACGTGGAATGCTTTCAAAACTCATGATATGTAGATCTGTAAACAATAGTCTGAGTAACCAAGGAAAGATAAAAACTGGTTACAGTCTTACAAATGTCTCATATGACATGGACAAGTTCTCAAGTATATATGTTTTTTAACCAGTGAAATACCACGGGACTTTCTTCCTGTCCTAGTGTCACACTCATGGTCTACTTCTCCTCCTTATCTATAAATGAATTTGACAAAAAAAAAAGTTATGGGAAAAAATAACCAAAAAATAGCAGGGAAAAAGAAAGGTCTTCAAATGAGAAGAGAAAAGCAAACAAGTAAATCATGATTAACACTTAAAGGCAAGAAATTGAAGAAGTTTGAAAATAATGCACAATGAAACAAAAATTCTGATACAGAAGGTAAAGTTTTAAAACTATACAACAAACAAAGTTCCAGTCAAATAGGTGAGACTACAGCACACTGAATACACAGACACATAGTTTGCTGGAAATCTCTTCAAAGACATGGAACTAGTCACGTGATGAGGGCTCATGATTTGAAAGGCTTGCGTACAATCATACGTACCATATATATATATATATACACATTATAGGATGCAGTCTGTTTCCTATGCTGATGAGAGAGTGACACTGAACAAAAATGGGTATGCACAGAGTTGAAAAGTTTATCACTTCAAATACCATATGGATGCTGTGTCTCATCTCATATATTTACAAAAGTGTACGTACATTATGTCATATTACGTCTCTGTACAAAGGAGGTGAGTTTGTGTACGGCATTTACAGTTCACAATAGATCTATGTACAGGTTCACACATTCAACCTCACACTGCAGCCCACAAGAGTGCAGTTGGATAGCGAGAGAGGTAGGCTGCATACATGACACAAAGAAAAGATGGGTTCCCAATTATATACAGATTTTGCTGACTTCAACTTTACCCACTCTCAAAGTTTGCTCCAAACTGTCAAGAAAGTATCATGTGCAGGCAAGCATGTGTAAATAAATAAATAAATATTCAAAAAGTAGACCTACATTTGTGTTAAGATTTCAGTTCAATACCAGAAATAGAAAAGCACAGTTCTATGCTTTTGTGCCATTGGCCATGTACAAAAAAGAAACTGAGATGTTAGAATTTAACATTTGACAATTTTCATCTTCCATATCTATTACAGTAATCTTGCGTTCATCTGACCTTTTCGCGGGGAGAAAATTGGTGCTCTTGCAAGACAACTTCCTCTAGCATTGATTAGGCTTACACCACAATGCCAGTTGGTATCTTGTACTTCACCTGATCTTTCCCAAGTGGCAAAAACTGATGGTCTTTTCCACGCAGCTTCCTCTTGCATTGATTAGCTCACAAACCCTCTCTTTTTAATACACCTAAAATTCTAACCATTTTCTCTTTCCCTTCACCTCCATTTTGCCCTAAAGATCTATGGTGAAGGTATGTTTGCAGTATCTCAAGATGATTACAGAAGTGCAGCACATTAGTATTAAAGTGCTGGGAAAGCAATACAAAAAAGAA